>JASDQU010227357.1:0-17327 GCA_032191745.1 Picea mariana | reverse complement strand
GCACTCCCACAAAGGCTCTTAAAAATATAAAACTGGAAGAAGCTTGGACTAAAATTAAACCAGATTAAATCACTTCCTTTTATTTGGCAGTATAGCATGGGCTCACATTCCCATTAGAAAAGGAAAGAATTACAAACTAAAAGTGAGAAATGTATACTTGTTGGTTCTTCTGAAGATGTCAAAGGTTATAGACTTCTTCAACCATATTGTAATGAAATTATTATTAGAAGAGATGTTAAATTTGATGAAAATCTCTTGTCCTGCGAGCCTAATTCGACGTTTATGCCTTCTTTGGCCTGTGAGCCTAATTCGTCATTTGTGCCTTCTTCATCCTGCGATCCATCTTTGGTGTTTGTGCGTTCTTTTGTTCTAGTTTCTTCTTCCGATGATGATAGTGAGGATGAAAATACACCTCCGCCTTCTCACCTTCCTCCACATGAATCCTTTGAACCTAAACCAACACCATCTCCAGCTCCACCGCTTCCTTATGGGTCTATTCAACATGAGAAGTAGATGGTGATCTTGTCGGTGATCCTTCAGATTAACGTCAAGCACGTTCACAATTCCAACGAGCCTATTCTCTTTTGGCTCAAGTTTCAGAGACTCGTGATCGAAAGACATTTGTAGAAGCTTCAGGTCATCCACATTGGGATACAACAATGAATGAAGAGTATCGTTCTTTAATGGAAAACGATACTTGGGATCTTGTACCTCATCCAAAAGGAAGAAAAATTGTTAGATGTAAATGGGTCTACAAAACTAAGTATGCATCAGATGGAAGTGTTGAAAGATACAAGGCTCGATTAGTTTCCAAAGGATTTTCCCAAGTTGAAGGAATTGAATATAATGAAATATTTTCCCATGTAGCCAAAATGAATTCCATCCGCCTTATTCTTTCCCTTGCTGCCTCACATAAATGGGAGGTCCATTAGATGGATGTTAAATATGCCTTCCTGCATGGGAATTTACAAGAATAAATCTACATGGAACAACCTCCTGGCAATGTCCAAAATGAATCTAGCCTTGGTTGTCGCCTTAAGAAATATCTTTATTGTCTTAAGCAAGCTCCCCGAGCTTGGTATGCCAAAATGGACAACTTTCTTATTGCCACTAGATTCTCTAGATGCCACTCTGATCCTAATTTCTATACCAAGAAAGTAGGAAGCCATCTCATAATCCTTTTCCTTTATGTTGATGACCTTATCCTTACTGGTAGTGACTCAAAAATTTTAACCCATGTGAAAACCATCCTTAAGAATAAATTTGAAATGACAAACTTGGGATTTTTGCACTATTTTCTTGGCCTCCAAGTTTTGCAAACCAATGATGGAATTTTTCTTTCCCAATCTGAGTATGTTTTTGAACTTCTTCATCACTTTCACATGGACGATTGTAAACCAGCCCCTTCTCCTTTCTAGCCTGTAGTCAAGCTTGCTTCCACCTGTACTTCTCCCGAAATTGATGCCACCTTGTACCGTCAGTTAGTTGGTAGCCTCTTATAATTGACTCATACTCGTCCTGATATTTCCTTTGTTGTTGGTCTTGTTGCCCGATAAATGAAAACACCCCATGAAATCCATTGGAAAGAAGCTAAAAGGATACTTCGCTATGTCCATGGTACAGTTCAGTTTGGGATACATTACAGTTTAGGGCAAACTCCTTTATTGATTGGTTTCAATGATTCAGATTAGGTCGATGACCTTGATGATCAGAAGTCTACTACGGGTTATGTTTTCAGCCTTGGTTCGGGACCTGTCACTTGGGCCTGTAAGAAACAAAAGGCTATTTCACTTTCTTTAGCAGAAGCAAAGTACCGAGCATCGGTAAATGCAAGTTAGGAATCCTTAGGGATTCGAAAGATTATTTCATAGTTTGGATTCTAGCACCATTTGGTGTGACAATCAGAGTGCCATCAATCTTGCCAAAGACCCATTTCAACATTAGCGCAACAAACACATCAAGCTACACATGCACTTAATCAAAAAGCTCATTCATGATCAAGTTATTGAGGTGCTCTTTTTCCCTACAGAAGATCAAGTTGCAGACTTTTTCACAAAGTCTCTTACAAAAGTGAAGTTTTCCAAACTTTGATCTATGTTAGGAGTTCAAGAAATTGTCATTAAGGGGGGATAGGCTCTAATGCCTCTTTGCTTCTCCTATTGTGTCACTATTGTAAATCCTTCAATCATATCCCAAGTTGTTCTTAAGAGGGGATGTTAGGATATTTAGACACTTAGAAGTTAGTTAAGATCTACTTGGTCTAATGTGTCGTTAGGTAAATGTGTGTTTCTTTAGTATGCATTTGTAGTTAGGAAATCCGGCGGTCACAATATGTTCTCGACACAGAGTGATCCGACAGTTCATATTCTCCTCGATATTAACATTCATTGATCTGTGGCTTAACACCCGATTGGTCCGTGATCTCTATTTAAAGAGCATGGAGGGTCATTTGTCGATGATTGATTGTGAGAAAATCTTTTTAATCTTTTTCTTTTTCATTAATAAACTTTTCCAAGTGGTCGCGTTGGTTGGGGCCATGGATGTTTCCCCGTAGGGGTTTTACCACGTCAAAACATCGTTGTGTTGATCTTTGATTTGGTTGTGTGAGTGGTTACTGAAGGTGTTCGTCCTCTGTTGGAATACCTATGTTATCGAACATTGAGGTGATTTACTTTGCAAGGGTTATCAATTTCTTTAACATCATCATGACCCCTATTTTGGATAGTGGGTATATCATATGTTTTGACTAAGATATTTTTGCATCACTTTTTAGAATCAACATAACTAACATAACTTATTGTTTTGGTTTCCAACTTGAAAGCATTTATGTTTATAACCTAAAAAATGGTAGGTTTTATATTTTCAAATATATATTTTATATAGGAGAGGAATTATTTAAAGTGACCTGAACCTACTTGCTTATTCCATTTGCATTAATTATAGGAATTGTTTTGTCCCATACTAGAATTGCATTTATCTTTACCTTTACTATGTGTAGAGTCTGTCTTCATGGATGTGAAATATCTATACCATTATGTGTTATGCATTAATTAATTCATCCATTATGCATCATGTTGTTTAGGTGTATATAATGACTTATTGTTTGGGTATGTATATGTTATTTGGGTTGTAGTTAGGGCATGTGTAATGAAGTTGTTCTATAATAGTTTAGCAACTCTTTGATGTGCTTTACTTGGTAAGGATTGCATCTTTGTTTAGCATCATCTTGACCCCAGTTTTGGATAGTGGGTACACCATATGTTTTGGCCAAGATAGTTTTTCATCATCTTTTATAATGGACATAACTTATTTTTTTGATTTCCATCTTGAAATCATTGACGCTTATAGCCTCATAGTGGTAGGATTTTTATTTTAAATCTATCTTTTAAATGGGAGAAGAATTCTTCAAAGTGCCTTAAACCTACTTTCTTACTCTGCTTGCTTTCAATGTAGGAATTGATTTGTCCCATACTAGAATTGTGATTGTTTTTAACTTGAATTACCATGCATAAATATTGTCTTCATTAAAGTGCATTGGATTGAAATGTGAATTACATGTTTGATATATAGAAATCTAAAATTATATTTGTATTAACAATAGATCCCAATAAAAAGACCTGGAAATAAATTAGGAAAATTCCTTTATAGATTGGACTCAAGTACATATTAATCAAGGATTAGCACAAAAAGTGGAAACCCATGGGAACAAAAAAGGTCTCTATAATAATATCCACATTGTGTGTTGCTAGGATGAACATAAAACATCTTCATGCTTGAGGAGGATGAGTAAATTCATTGCTCAAGTATGTTGAGTTTCCCACATTTGCTTGATCCAAGTAGGTCAAGTTTCATGCATTTTTTGATGCCATTTTTCTACTTGCACCCAAGGTGACATAAGGAAACTATAGTTTTGAATTGTGCTTGATAGCCTTGGAAGAATTAAAGAATTGGAGGTGTTGGAAAAGAACATATTGTATCCCTTGAACTAGAAGGAAGGGAGGGGGGAGGTGTTGTAACTAAATAATAATGATGGGTATTAATGTTTATTGAGTCTTAGATGAACTACTTATTATCTACAATTTCATCCACTGAATTGGTCAATATTCTCCTCTTTTCAACCTCATTTGTAGTCCTATCGGGCTCCTCCCTCCTCTCTTACTCATTTTTTATTTTTTGTATCTCCTTCCATTGTTCTATTTCATGCCTTACTAGTTTTTTTTTGTGCTTTTTTCTTTTCTTTCCCTTTATCTTTGACACATTCCCTACCTTCATTGTCCTACTATAAAAATCCTTGCATCCCTCTTCTCATTTGCAAGATCCTTCTTATTTTGTTTCAATTCCAACATCTCATATTTATTTTGTTCTAACTCAGCCAAGAATATAATGTAATCCTTCGAAGTTAGAAACTAAGTTTGCCTACATAATCTGTAATACCCTAGTTTTGATCCCCAAACCATTAATGTAAATGGGTACATGATGAATGGATATAAGTTGAACAAGTGTAAATTGTAACTGAACATTGAATGTTAATAAAATACATCAAATGATGTAGAAGAGGAAGGACAAAGAATGGGGACATATGACTCCACAAGAGGGGAAAGACAAGGAAAACTTAGGGGGGTTGAAGGGGGCTAGAAGAAAATAATATTATTTTAATATTATCCTAAGCCCTTAACCTTGTTTAATTAGATCTATTTAATCCATGTATTATTTTTCCCTTGGTTGGGGATTAATTGCATGAAGGAGGTATGTGGGCTCTCCATAGAGATACGTGGCCTCTTCATGTCATGCAATTTTACCCTATTCCTTTCTTGACCATGCAGGGGAGAGACAAAGTTTGAATGTTTTGGGGGAAATTTGAATTACTTGAGAGTTTGAATTGACAAGGAGTTCAGAGTACTAGGAGGTTCATGTGACCATTATGCTCAATTTATCATTTGGTGGTGGAATTTGAATTATCAATTGTTGGGATAGTTTGAGTTGCCATTCAACTAAGGAATTTGGTAAATATTGAATTACCATTTTGTAAGGGAAATTTTTGAGAGAGTTATCTCTGAGTGAAAGAAACCATAGAACTATTGTAGAAAATATGTTGAATTATGAAGGAAATGAAGAGTGTGTATAGTGGTAATTGTTGTTATTGAGGAATTGAGCTACCACTGATATTCCTTGGAATCCTAGAAATGATATTTCTTGGCCAACCTATGTTGGAACCCTAGAGGGAATTGGATAGTCTGAGAGACTACTGAGTAGAGAAGGGGATCCCATTTGTAATACCCTTGTTTCCCCCAGCTTGTAATTAATCATTAATTATGATTTCCATGCTATGGCATGTGAATGATGTAAATCTATTATTGTTTAGATTTTTAATGACTAACTATGGGGGTGAAGCCTTGAAATATTGGCCATGATATCACTAGAGGAAAGAGTGAGGAAACTGTGGAGGGGGTTCATTATGTCAAAATGACCCAAATTCTCCTTGCTAAAATAATTAGCCTCATCCAGATTCCAATAAAGAATCAGTTAATGAAAGAAGGACAAATGGTTGAATGATCATATACCCCCATGAATGGAAGCATGGAGGTTCTAGCTAAGGAGACAGAAAATTGTCAGCTTGAAGTACCATAGAGTGTAGTTTTCCTGCAAGCCCAGAATGACCGGAGTTTCTTATGGTAGAAGGAACATGGAAGGTCCAAAAACTTCAGGAGGAGGGAAAAGGCGTGCAATAATACACATGGAGGAAGACAAGAAGGAGACACACTAGGCAGGGGTGTGCAACCAAGGATATGCATAGAGAAAGAGGAGATCGTGAGAGAAGCTCCAGTTCAAAGAAGAACTGAGAGATCAAATTATTCTGGTTATAGGAGAGAACAAACAAAAGGACACCTCAGAGATGAGGGTCATGAGCGTGATGTTGAGGAAGCATCTGATAAACCTCGCAGAGGCTATGACAGAGAAAGAGTCTCTGAAGAATTGCAATATTTTCCCCCAGTGATATCATGGCCTATGGTTGGGTGGAAAGGCGAAAACCCACAGTCAGTTAGCTAGTGATCGACTATAATAGATAAGTAATGCATATACCCAATGCATTATAATTGAAATGATGGTTGAATGTTTGTGGTTATGAATAAATCCTTACATTATTTGATCAATCACTATAAATGCTTATTGTTTTTCTTGTGAACCCTTGCAATCGAATGGTTTCTATTTTACTTAGTTTAGCAACTGGAGAGATATGAGATGTGGGTCTTCAAAATAATTTAGGACTAAGTTTTTGGTTCTTGCACGGGTCAATAAACACCTTTCCCTGTTTTAAAACTTAAGTCTTGTGAATCAAAGAAGCTTCCTTCAAACCAGTTGTCCAAGAGACCACGAGTTTTTTCCCACGACCTTAACCAAATCACGGGTAAGAGTTGAGCATACAACCTCGAGACTCATCAGAGGATCCATATGACTAGGACCTTGGAACCCTTTGCTAGGTCCGAAAGGATCTAAGCAAATTCTAACTTCGGAACTCTCGGAGTTCGGAGCTCCGGGATGTTGTGACTTTACATCCTTAGAAACTAACCGAAGGTAACTTGTTTTTATGGTTACCAGTGTGGTTGAACGAAATTTGGAGGTTCCCTTAACAGTAACCGTGGGATCTATCCCACTGCCAAACCCTGAACCGCTTACTGGTTGCGAAGTAACACGAAGCGTAGATCCGGGGATACCAATAATCTTCTCTGACCATTGGATCTACGTCATGGTCTATCAGACATTGACCACTTCTATAGAACAGAGGTATCATAACACCAAAACTCTCAAATGCTGGAGTTGCAAAGTAACGTGGGTCGTTGATCTAATGATCCCTCAGGACCCCTCTTGGTCATATGATTGTGGGAATGTGTGCATCATATCAAGAGTATATGGGGGTCCATGCATCGAGCAATGATGATACCATGTGTGGTTGTTACACATCAAAATTACTCACTTCGATAGTGTCACAAGTTTCGTCATTACAAGTGTCGCAAGTGTCACATTTTGCTCACAAGTGTCGCAAGTGTCAAGGAAAGCATACTGCCATGATGTCTATGTCGTGCCTATAATGACATGAGAAGGACACTTGACACACATCAAACACTTGATTTGGAAGAGGAGGAATGGTTAACTGGGCTTATGAAACTCTTTCCATCTGAAAGAACCCAAAAAATTGAGTTTTTGGAGGAGAGCGCTCCCCTATACCTCTCTCAGGAGTGTTGGCGCTCCCCCTTACACTGTCTGGGAGCATTATAAAGATCTGATAGCCCTTCTGGAGAAGCACTGATGGGTTTAGGGAGTGCTAGCGCCCCCCTAAAGCTTACTGGGGAGCGCTATAACGCTCTGATGGCCCTTTTGAGGGAGCGCTTCCTATTCTGGGCAACAGTTGGTTTGTTGAGATGAATGAGGGGAGGATCCCTTCGATCCCTAAAGGAAGTTGGATTCAAATCCCTATTCAAGCCATGATCACAGGGCAGATCCATAACTAAAGGAGGAAAATCCTCAACTTACTCCAAAGATATCTCAAGTGGTTGAGCCTCTCCAAGGCTATATAAGCAAGCTTTCTCATGGTGAAAGGGGGATCTGGATAGAGAATCATACCAAACTTATGATCTCATAAGTGATATTTGGAGAAGGGATGAGAAGCATGAAACCTATGATCTCATAGGAAAAAAACAGTGAAGTGGAGGCTAATCAGCGAAGCTATCATCATTCCGATCGTGGATCTCTTGAGCAAGGGTTAGGCAAGGAGAACTTGACGAAACTTCTACATTCCATCTATGGTTGTAAGTAACATTTTGTCCTCATTAATGTAATATGCTTGGCCTGTTTCTTTCTAATTTGTGTTTGACATTACATGAATTTGTCTCTAAGTAGATAGGTCTGCTTCGAACTAATCTCGATAGAATAGGAAGTGATTCTACTTTGTTTGTCTACAGGGCTTATCGAGGAGCTCAAGATTGGAGTTCAACTCGGAGCGTGCAAGGACAAACACCGATAAAAGGTATGTCTTTCCTCCTTCCTCTTCATGCATTAGTTTTTGTAGGCCTAAAAGGAAGTCAGTGACCATGATAAGCACTTTTTGTCTTAGAGTTAAGAGTCTAGCTCTTTGAGGAGATCTACCTGTCCGCATGAAGATTTTCCTTCAACAGTGGTGGCCTGATGACATAGTAAAGAGGTGTTGGTAACTTGAGGCAAGTACCACACATATTTCCAGCATATTTCGAGTTGATAGGTGTCCTTCTAGGAGTGGTCGAACACTTGAACCTAGGGACCTCTGAGCTAAAGTTGTGAGTTGTTGATCTAGGGAGCTCATTGAGAACCCCTCTTAACCATATGTTTAGCTATTGGAAGGATCTGCGTATAACACTTTGGAAAAGTCCTACACCGAGAGAACGAGAGTGATAAGCAGGTGAAACCCCTGAACGTTGAATACACAAAGCGATGGGGACCATCTATTCGAGGACACATCAGGATCTCTCCTGACCATTGGATATAGAATGGCATTGACCACTCCGGGACTAAAGAGGAAATTACACAGCGGAACCCCCGAATTTCGATGTTGCAAAGCAACGGAGGCCGTAAATCTATGGGTGTTGGCAGAGGGGAAGACCCATGGTTCAACTCAAACAACGCACCAAGAAACCCTAACTAATGCCCCTTTCAGAAACACCTGCGAAGAAGATGAAGTCTCACCCAAAGTAGGAATAGGTGGGTTTCAAGACATAGGTGTCTACAACCAGGGGAAATGCAAAGTGATTCCAGAATAGCAACGCAATGTAACCTAGAGATTCTTTAACGATCTTACACTTAGCTTCGAAGTTAGTTTATACCTTATACCTTTAATAGGGAAACAACAATGCAATAAAAGTATAAAAGATAGCAAATAATACAGCATCAATCAGAAAGAACAACAAGATTTATGTGGTTCACCCTCTCCCTAGGGCTACTTCCATAGAATTATGTTTCTTGATATAATAGATGCAAACATATTGTTCTATCTATGCACTTAGTTATAGATCATTCTCTCTCTTCCTCTCTATTTCCCCTCCTTGTGCACCCAACTACAGGGTCGATCTTCGCACCCAGCTGAAGATCCAGAATATAAAATGTTCTTACAACAAAACACTTCTCTCTCTCAATATTAATATCACTAATAACGATGGAAATCAACCATAACCAACCCTCTCAACTTTTCTAGACCTTTATTTATACATTTCATGAAACTTAGACAACCTTAGACTGAAGCCTAGTTGTCAAAACCCTAGAACCAAAACCCTAGTTCCAAAACCCTAGGTGCCAAAACCCTAGGTCTACATAACCCACATTTTAAAGGCTTCGCTACCCTATTCTTCTTTGTTTTCCGTGAGGTGCTCCAAAGAACCCATTAGTATCTTCTTCCACTTGTTGAGTTGTCCACGATATGTCCTCTTTGATGCTTTGTCTTCCTTGATATTCTCTTTCAACGACTTGCTTTTCTTTACCTCATTCCTTCTTTTCTGCTTCTTTACCCACTTCGACCCTTCCTCGGTTTTTGTGCCTTCCGTGCACTTCGTACTTTTTCTTTCTTCCTTAATCTTCACTTTCTTCATTAATACATAACCAAGGGCCAACAAGCCCCCAACACTCACATGTGACTCATCCTGAGTCACTACAATACTGAACTTTATGTGTTACTTTGACTGCAGAATGTGTGGAGCAGCCTACGATTTCTTCTCTGTCCCTCCATATCATGTGCAGACTGTCTTTTCTGTGTCTGGTACCCAATTTCAATTGCATTTGGTACCTAGACCCTTATCCCTTTGCTTTTACTAAGAGATGTGAGGCAGCTGGTTGTCACAATACAGCTTCAACTGGCTCCCATTCACTAAACCTTCCTTTGATTCTCCATTAAGAGTCTTCAACAGTGCAGCTCCTCCTTCTGTAACATAGGAAACTTTGAATGGTCTGAGCCAATGTGTCATGAAATTTATTGGATGCTTCATGTTGGCGATGGAAGTCACTCTTGGATTGCAGCGGGAGCAGAGCCCGATGCCCATCAGTTAATGTCACAATTTGTTTAATGGGGTGATCAAATGGAAGTTAACTCAAAACGATGTGGTTCTAACTCCAAAACTAGGCCAGGCATGCATGGGCAAGTGAGGTCTTAGAGAACTTCGGACAGTGAGTTGTAGTAAGGGTGAGTAGGGGGAATACTTGTATCAGAGAGATGCAAGGGTTTGTCATAAACATTCGGTTTCTAACCGACTGTAGAAGAAGACATCCAAACGCAAGATCTTCTCACATTTGAATGCCAAAAACCAGAGAATACAATAATGAAACAATAAATCCTTTATCATAACATCCTTGCAATAATTCGCACGAATCAGTCGTTCACGAACTCTCTTAGTATAAGATGAAAACTAGACAGGGTGAGAAGACTGTCTGTCATTAAATAAGAAATCTTACATACCAATCCATAACCAGAGAACTAGAGTCTATGCTAAAACTTTACAATCGGGAGCTTAGCTCTACCATCGATGCTTACAAAAATGGTGAAAACACCTACATATACTCAAAAACAACAACAGTAGCAAAAACAAGATGCTGCATTAAAAACATTGTGTCTGCATGTCTTCTGACAGTCTGCACATGTAGACTCTGGTCGATCGTGCACCCAAGATAGACGCTATCAGATTTCGGACTGTCCTGCTGCAGATGAATCGACCAGCTTTAGTCCTTTGCTGAACTTTCTTTTTATGGTGGAGATGATGCTTAACCACCAGCAACAACCACAATAACTGCTTTCTTGGGACTGGGGACAACCTTGGTCAACTCTGCCTTCTGGGACGTGGAGGTCTCCTAATGGTGCCATCGGGATCAACCGAACGGTCTCTCTTTGGACGCTACTTCGTTGGACTGCTGCGAGGGATCCCTATGACGGATGTGGATGAGGGTGTGACGGGGGTTAAAGGCATGAACACTATGGAGGTGATGGAGAAGAAATGGGAGCTGTGACATCAGCTGAGGAATGCCACACGGTTTGAATAGGACAGAGGAGGAAGGAGCATGGAGTGAAGGAGTACAGGAGGAGGTGACTGGGAGTGAGAGGGACACATGGCGGGAGACGAGAGGACAATGAGCTGAGGCGGTGTCATGAGGATGGAGAGACGGAAGTTGGACAGATGACAGGGGAAGAGGGAGGCAATAGGTGCAGAACAGGTGGCAACGGGGAGGACGATACCAAAGGTGACACGACAGGCAAGGGACCCCACAATAATAACACACCATTCTGGACCCCCCCTCTTTCATTAAAGACAGGATGGCAAAGGGGGGCCAGAAAGGCCTGAGCATCGTTGATCTAGGTGCTCCGATCCTGACCTTTGAAGAGTTGCATGTTTGATTCCAGAAACCCCCCCCGATTAAAGGCAGAAAGGCAAGGGGGGTCTGGAATGAAGCCTCAGCCACTGATTTAGGCACCCAGATCCTGACCTTTTAAGAGTTGTGCACTCGATTTCGAACCCCCCCCTCCGCTTAAAGGTAGAATGGAGGGGGGCCTCCGGAATCTGCTCCTGACCATAGATCTGAGTGCGCAGATCCTGGCCACCCAGATCCATGCCCCCTTTAAGTTCAATGCGCCCGAGTTTCATCAAAGGATGGACGGCTAAGATGACTTCGGCGCTTTCACTATGAAAATCCCGAAAGGCCCCACCTGTGGCTCAGATCTTGTGCTATGTGTCCTTCATATGGACGGTCTCGATTCTTTCAGGATTTCTGGCACCGGGGGTTCACGATACAACGCTTCTCAAAATCCCGATTGACCAAACTGCGAAAGCACGGATGTACGCCACATGTCCTCCAAAGGAACGGTCGAGATGGCATTTGATGTTAGAAGAGGGTTGCCTCCATTATCAGGCTCGCTTGATGTGACCAGGTGCTAGGACCATGGGCTTAGCTTCAAAGGCGCTTATCGGTGCTTCGGGGTTTGAGGTTTTGAGATGTAAAATGACGAGGAGCTCTTACCCCTCAAATCCCCGAATGCCGACATGACATGATCGTGTACCACGTGCCATTTTGTATGGACGGTCGAGATCCTTCATGAATTTATATAGACGCTACCTATCGCACTAATCCCGGCGCAACTCCGCTAACCGCGATTTCTCGTCGCCCATCGATCTGCTGTTATAGATGAATCCGGGCCGTTGACAACGTAATTTCGCCCGCTCAATTGATTTTCAGCCTGAAATGGGGCTTTACGTGCTACGCTTGGGCGTTCTTCGTGCAACCTGCAGACCTGGATGCTCTTAGGCCCAAGACAAGAAATGTCGCTAACACTTCATGAACTTGTTTTCATATGGAAGTACTAAATCTCCTTTCTTAAATGCTTTCTTCTTGATATGTCTGTCATGGTAAGACTTTTTGCATTCTTTTTGTACCTGCTAATGAAATCCTGCAATAAACCCGTCTTCCTCTAATTCTATCAACTGTGCGAGCCTATCTTGAACAACACCAGTGTCATCCATACCTATAAATGTTGCAATTATAAAACTAGGAACCAAATATTCCATAGGTACTATTGTTTCCTGGCCATAAACTAACTTAAAGGGAGTCGATGTTGTTAACTTTTTGCAAGTAGTTCGATAAGCCCATAACACTGTTGGAATTATTAAATCCCAATCATCTCTATTAACACTGCAAATCTTAGTCAGCATTGTCTCCAATATCTTAGCGAAATCTTCGATTGTACCNTGGGTGGTATGGTGTGCTCTTCTGATGGTGAACTTCGAACTCCTGATTCAAGGCTTCAATAGTTTTGTTAATGAAGCGTATACCTTGATCACTCATAAGGATATTCAAGCATCCAAATATGGTTATGATATCGGCAAAGATGAATCGCGCAGTTGTAGTTGCACTACAGTCCTTAACTGCTCTTGTTTCTGCCCGTGTGGTCAAATACTTTGTAGAAGTGATGATGTATCGAGCTCCTATGCACCTTCCTAGTGGGTTGATAGGTCCCACAAAGTCAATATCCCATTTCTCAAATGGTTGTAAAGTTAACTGAGGTGTTAAAGGAATTTCATCCCTTCTACAAGGCTTCCCTATCCTTTGGCATACATCGCAGGCTCTGTAGTATTCCTTAGCATCCTTATGTAAAGTGGGCCACCAGAGGTCAGCTTTGAGAACCTTCTGCGTTGTTGCTTTCCCTACATAATGTCCTCTTGCAATGCCTTCATGTGCCTCTACAAGAATCAATGGTATTTCTGCCTCCATAACACATCTCCTCAAGATCTCATCTGGACCCATCTTATATAACTATCCAGCTATAAGTTGAAAATTTGTAGCCTGGACTACCAAATTTTTCTTCTGGATGACTGTATATTCGTGAGGTTCCATTCCCATGGAAAGGAGCTAGACTATCTTGGCGAAGTGATCATCGACTTTCCTCATGGCCAACAACTTTGCATCTGGTAGTGCATCATCCAAACTGGTAGGTTCCTCTTCATGTTCTAACCTGGATAAGTGGTCAGGTCCCTTGTTCATTCTCCCTGGCTTGACCACAATCTCAAAATCATATTCCTCAAACAATAATATCCATATGCATATTCTTCCCCCCAACATTGGCTTGTTCACTAAGTACTTCAATGCAGAATGATCAGTAAACATCTTAAAATTCCCTCCCAACAAGTAGTGTCTAAACTTCTGCAGCGCGTATACCATAGCTAAGCCTTCTCTTTCAATGGTAGTATAATTTATTTCAGATGTAGAAAGATTCTTGCTAGCAAAGGCTATAAGGTGGTCAATATATCATGGTCCTGGCTGTGCCAAAACTGCTCCTAATGCAATGGATGAAGCATCGACATGAACATTGAATTCCTTACTCCAATCTGGAAAAACCAAAATAGGCGCAGTGACCATTTTCTGCTTTAGTGTGTGGAAGCTCTTTTGGCATTCCTCTGTCCATTGAAACTTACTATCCTTTTTTAATAACTTCTCTATAGGTGTTGTTATATGTGTGTAGCCCTTAATAAACTTTATGTAGTATCCAGTGTGTCCCAATGCAGTGCGCAACTGTCTAACTAAAGTAGGAGGAGGTAGATCAACAGTGATAGCAATCTTGGAAGGATCTACCAACAACCCTTTCTTACATACAATGTGTCCTAACAACACTCCAAAAGGTGAAAATAAAATACACTTCTTCAGGTTCAGAGCAATCTGACATTGCCTTCACTTATCTAACATTAATCTCAAACACTCTATATGATATTTCATTAGGAAAAAAAATGGTTCAATCATCAAAGTATGCCTCCAAAAATTTGTGTAAAAACTCCTTAAATGCTTCAATCACCACCCTGGAAAACATGGTTGGTGCATTCTTCAAACCAAAAGGCATCACCGTGTACTGAAAAGAGCCCCATTCTATTGCAAATGTGGTCTTTTGTCTGTCTTCCTTAGCAATTTTGATCTGGTGATAACCTGAAAATCCATTTGTGAATGAATAGACTTCCTGTCCTCCTACATTATCTAGGACCTTTTCAGTAAAAGGTGTAGGAAAAGGATCATGTAAACATGCATTATTCAATTTCCTTAGATCTACACAGATTTTGATTTCTCCTAACTTCTTATCTTGGACCACCATAGGGCTGATCCATTCAGATTCTTCAATTGGTTCTATGATTCCTACTTCCAACATTCTATCCAATTCAATCTTAACTTTCTTCTTGTACTTGGGATTCAGTTTGTAAGGTCTTTTCTTAACAGGCCTTCCATATGGTTTCAAAGGAATCTTTATTTCTCCCATGGGTCCTTTGATACCCTTCATGTCTGTGAACTTGGTTGGAAACAAGTCCTGATACTCATGCAATAGTTATGTAATCTTATTAATAGTAGCATCATCCCAGTAGTCTCCAACATTTGCCAACTTAGGTGCTTGCTCTGTTCCAATATTAACCTTCTTAATTTTAATAGGATGCCCAACAAAAGGTAATTCAATCTCTGGCCCTTCTATATCTCTCTGTCCTTCAGTTTCTGCAATGTTTACATCCCTAGGGTCATCATCCTCATCGGCATTAATATTATAACAACCCTGTAACCATTTAAGAGGCACAACCCATTCATCTTCTTCTTGGTCAAGAGGGGGTTAGGTGCCTCCTCAAAGACCTTCTGTCTTACCATTTTTAAAGCCTGATCTACTATGGGGTACTGAATTTAAATTAAGAATATTGTACCTATAAATTTATTGGTCATACCATACCAATCTATAGTGACTAAGCATGGTTCTGCTTGAAGGTACCAGTTGATAGGCATAGTATCTAAGGTGTTAATGAACTTATGTACCTACTTTTCTTTAGGAATGCTTCTCCAAGCTTCCTCACAACTTCGCACATGGTTCTTAGGAAAACTCTGACCTATGTATCGAACTTCGCAACCCTCATCTTGATCTGAAAAATACACTGTCATAAAGGTGCGACATTGTGCCCACTCCCCGATGTTCTTCTTGTGAGTTTCCCACCATCTAGTTGGTGTTTCTTTCAAGGCTTCATCTAGTTCCAACAACCTCTGTTGTACTTGTACAATTCTTTCAAATCCAAATAGAAATGTCTCTAAATTATTCAAGCCATCAAATGTAGGAAGCTTACTTACTTTTGTGCCAATTCAGGGAACTGCCTTGGTCAACCTGGCACACCTCTGTGTAGAGACTTCATACATTATGTTCTGCCAATTTTCCAATGCTTCTTCTGAATCTGATGAGCATGCACTTTCACTTCTCCAACTTAGATTTCCCTCTGCTGTAGGATTAATATAATCTTATTGTCATGTTGTCAGTTTATAGATGTTCACTAACTCATAGGCATGGTCTTCTTCTCTTATAGGTTCTGTGTATCTGCGACCTTCATTAGGATCAAGAGGGGAAATGACCCTAAGTCCATCACCTTCAAATGTCATTATTCTCTTTTTCGGGTCAACAATAGTCGAATTGTTGAAATCCCAATCAATTCCTAACAATGTAGGTTAGGTATAGCTATCATCAACAATATCAATCACTTCGAAGTCTGCAAATGTCCTCACTCCGTCGATGTCCACAGGGACATGCTCTAGTATTCCAAAGGGCCTCTCTTCCTGCTGATTAGCCATCCTGACCCTAATAAGAGAGTAAAACAACTTAGGTTTTCCCATCAATGCCCAAGTCTGCTTCATCATAACATTTACTTATGATCCCAAGTCAAGGACCATATAGTCTATGTCGTAGTCTCCAATCTGAGCACTAAGGTGTAGTTCCTTGCTTGTCATCATTTTTCTAGATACTTGATTCATAGCTCTACTCAATAGAGGATATATTCTCCCAATTTCATATTGTCTTATCAGGTGTTGTAGTTTCTGCACAACTCTTTCATCTTTAATCAAATTGATACAAGTATACAAGAAGTCCATAAGCTTTCTTACCTCTTTTCTTTATCTAGCTAGGGTAGACTGATCAAATGATGGAGGCATTTCACATTCCCTTTATTCTGGTTGTGCCCTAGAAGAAGAATCTTGTTCTCCTACAAATTCTCTTCTTACTTCTTCAAAAATATGATTTTATTTCCTTGGATCAAACAATGGCATCTTCTCTGAATCTCTTCTGATCCCTTATCCATCTGTGGTCTTTCCTGAAGTCACCCTGTCTTCTCCTATGACAATGCCTCCTCTAGTAATAACATCAACTCTGGAATCCTTACCGTGAGGTTCAATTGATATTAGTTGGACTTGCTAATTTCCACCTCGTCTTTCCTAAAGTTTAGCTAACAATATTGGACAGTCGTCAATGACATGGTCAAATGAATTACAGCAGCTACAAGTAGTACAAGGGTTCTGACAATCCCTTGCCAAATGACCTGGCTGGACGCATTTATAGCAAATGATCTGACCTCGACCTCGACCCATTCCTCATCCTCATTCTCTTCCTCTGAATCCACTGTGAGGGTTGAAGTTTCCTCTTCCTAGGGTATTGAACTACGTAATATTTCCTTTTGAATCTAATTCTCCTTGAATTATATATTCATGTTGGTTGTGGAGCCTGATTATCTTCCTGATTTAGAGGTATTTTACTTTCAGTCGTGTTTATACCCCATGAAGTATTTACACCCCAGAAGTATGTACACACTTCCACGTGGGGGAGTGCAGAGGGGGGATACCCCCTCTGTGGGGTCGGGGGGGATATCCCCCTGACTGGGGGGTTTGGGGGCAAGCGGGCCCCTAGTGGGGGTTCGGGGGCGAAGCCCCCGAAGAAAAAATTGCCTTGTAAAAGTATATTGTAATTTCATTGTAAATCTGGACCGTTCATTATAAGG
>JASDQU010227355.1:2322-13134 GCA_032191745.1 Picea mariana | reverse complement strand
AATGAGAGATTAAAATATGGATGGTGACAGATATTGTTTGGGGTTGTGGTGAAGTTACGTTAAACCTATTGTCTTGTTGTATAATATGTGTTGACAAGTTGTGATCTCCTTTCATGCGGTGCTTGTGAAACCTTCATTACTCAATGCGTACCTTGTTTGTATAGTCAATGATACATGGAAATTTCAATGTAGAAGGAGACTTCCAAAAATGACACATCCATTTCTAGAAGTATCTCTATACATTTAAATTTCCCACAAAAGTTTCAAATCTGAGACACATGGGATTATCAATGCAACACCATTTTATAGCACCGAACGCAATCCATATTGGTATGAATATTCATGATGTGTTCGATGACATGTATTCTCTTCCTGGAAACATACATTGAAATAAGCAAGACACTGCAATGAAAATTCCTTATTGTTTGACAAAATTGGGTATTCTTGTTGGAATATGTGTTGGCGCTCAGTGGACAGACATGGGATTCAACATTAATTCACCAACAAAACCCTAATATACTGTCCCTTTCGGCATCACCCGCAAGTAGATAAAGTCTCACCCGAGTGATATATGGAGACTGCATGAACCAGGTTTCTGCGGTCATGAAGGGATGGGAGGCATTGATCATAACCATTATACTTAACTTTAATTAATTATACCATATATCATGCATGCAGAATCATCACAACCAATAACATATTCATATTAACCATTCATACATTATGTGCGTACAATAAAAATAATAGTAAACAACACATCAAATCATAACATAACAAAGAGACACCATACTTAATGTGGTTCAGCCAAGATGGTCTACATCCACAACGATCGAATTCTTATATTATTATTCAGAATCATCCCTTACAAAATGTGCGTACTGCGCTCATACATGATATATCAGTTATATCTTAAAATGCCCTTGTTGTTCGCGCATACACTGCACACTTAGCTTTCGATTCATACCCAACTCTTCTCATTTGTTCATACTCCAATTCTTTCTACCCCCAAAAACCTTATATATTAATAAATTTACAATAGGGATTAGCCCATTAAAAAGGACCAAAATGCCTACCGACTTCTAACTAACTTCCTTCTTTCACGCGTGTTGATCCTGAAAATGCACTAACTGCCTTCCTTCTTATGCACGTGCTCCTGCACAATTCCAAAAACTTGTCCCAAAATACCTATCCCAACATGCCCCAAACACTCACATGTGGCTCATCACGAGCCACTTAGCTATGTTGTTGCGCTCCCTTTAATGTCGCAATGAGCTTCTTAGAAGTCTCTTTTGTAGTTGTGATATTTTCCTTTGCTTACACTTCTTGCACCAAAATTTTGTCTGTCGTTTGCAAAACGATAGGGTTATTCAACTTCTTTGCACTGTCCTGGGATGCTTGCTTCACTATGCCCTATGCTGCCGCAAGTTCTTTTGTCACTCTGAAAGATTCCTCCTGTAGTGGCTCCAACTTTTGTGCACGATTTTGTTGTTCCACTCTGATTTGATTTATTTTTTGCTTCATATGTCTGTTCTCAATAATTGCAGTCATCCGCCCTGTTGGTGGCAGAGTGTTCATTGTATCTTTGATCTTTTGTGCCTTCTCCTGCGCAGTCTGTAGCCTTTGTTCCAACACTTGTAATTTACATTCTCCAACAACTAAGTCCTTACTTGTGTGCTTTCTTCATACAAGTTCGCACATTCTTCATCCAAACTCTTAATGCTTTCCACTATCATCGCAACTGTCTTCTCCCTTTTCTCTCTTTCTTCAGGTGGAGTACTTGGTGTTGTGCACATTTCCAAGTCTACAATATTCACGTGGAATCCCTGAATCTCTTCACTGATCTTTGTAACTTGCTCTTACAATGGAGTATCTACTTCCATTGGTATCTTTGGGAAGTTGTTGTATACTGCCAACAATGCACTTTTCAATCTTCTTACTCTTTGTTCAGTGTCATCCCGCTCCAATACTAGCTTATTGTACTTTTCTTGTAACGCATCATTATCTGGAGCTACTTTCGCCAACTCCATTGATGTCAAATCTGCGTGCAACTAAATTTCTTGTGTTACACTTGATTGCAAGTTGTGTAATACATTAATAGGTAGTTGTGATAGCACTAATTCAATATGACTTAATGCTTGTGCTTGTTCCAGCATCTATGTCGATGGAAACTATAATGCTCCTGCTGATACCTTCATTACTTTGTGCTCTATTGATGTTTATGGTTGTGACTCTATCATCTTGGCTATACTCTCATTCTATTTTTCTTCTCATATTTTGATTGGCGCTACCATTGTTGATTCCAAAATTTGGCGTAGTGTTGTTATCTGTTCTTGCATAGTCATATGCATCTCCTTTTGTTTCTACGTGGCTCATAGAAATGCTTCTTCCCTTACTTCACTTCCTTCACTTGATCTATGATTTTTTTTAAGTCCTCCTTAGTCAAATCTTGGATCAATACTCGCTTGAATAATTTCCTCTTCTTATGCTTGTGTGCTTATTTCTCCTTTGAATGTTCCTTCCTATTTTCTCCAATGAGCGATGGGATTTCTTGAACTTCACCTTCACTATTTCCTTGTTCTCCTTGTTCCTCTTCCACTTCTTCTCAATCCTTCTCTAGTTCTTGTGTATCCTTTTCTAGTTGTTGTGTGTCCTTCTATGTTGTTTCTATCTCTGAGATTCTCTAGTATACATCCTAGTCATTTACATTCTCACTGAAAAACTTGCTCTATGACCCCTTAATGCATCGACAACCATTGTTGATCCAGATCCTTCTTTGCCTGAATATACATATGGTGCTTCCCTTATTTAAATCGTGCAATGTTTTTTTAGGCTTCAACTATTGTGGTTGAATGCACAACATGTCCTCAATGCATTGCCAAATAGTCTCCTTAAAAATGTAGAAGGTTATATTATTGTCCAACTGTCTGTTCTTATAAACGGTATGCCACAATGACACATATCTCGCTTCCAATAATGGTTTCTTCATTTTATCTAGGAACTTTATCTCTTCTGGCTCCCTCCACATAGTTAATTCTATCAAAATTAATAACCACACATAATGGAACTTTGTTCCTTTTTCTTGTGCCTTCTTGTAGTCCATTAAAAACTAATTTACCAGAAATGTTGACCAGATCATCATCACTCCTGGGACACACCTCTCCGCAGTTGCTATGACTCCCGCTAGCACTTGGGCCTTGCAACATTTTATTAGTAGCTTACAAGCCAACACTTGTGTCGCAAATATTAGGGTATCGTCGTTGATTCTCGCGATATCTAGTTCGCACGCTCTTCTAAAAGTGCCATACTTTTCCTTCATTCTTTCTGCTAGGGATTTTTCCTTCATCTTGTCTATGAACAACTGGTTTTCAATTGTTGATGAAAATATTGTAATACATGCAATCAAATGGGTATCAATGGACACTTCCCTATCCAACCATAAGAACCCCATGGACGCAACTCAGTAATAATTTGGCGCAAATGTTTATCTCCGCACTTTTGCCAAAATGGGGTATCTCCAACAGATTGAATATTCTTATTCATTGCAATCTTGTTTCCCATTCCTTCGGCTCAACTGTGATTACACATGATCCAGGGTTCATTCCTATGTGCAAATCATTATGTAGCACTAACTATGGGAACTTCTTTAAATATACTAGGTCGTGGTCTGCATACCTCAAGTTCCCTATTGCACCTAACATATCTCCATTGATAGTGACCCCAGGTGGAATCACTTTTGTCTCTTTCTCTAGTTTGATTTGTTTTGTTGTCAATTTCCTCGGGGGTAAATACGCTCTAGGAAAGTTCACCAAAATTGGATCTAATTCTTCTATCCTACTTCTTATTGTATCGACATTTCTTCATTCTTAGTGCATTTCTTATTTGTTCATGATGTAGAAGCTCTTGTCTTTGGTGGTGCCATAACTCTCTATAGTTCAGTTGTTCCTTCAAAACACTTGAATCTGTTCTTTCTTTAGCGTTGTCTCTCCTCTGATTCTCTATTCTCTTCAATATACATGCAACAATAACCTTTTCTCGTCGCCTTTGCTTTGATTTTATAGCTTGCTGCCAACTGTTATCTTCCTCTTCGCGCCCAAACTTGCAGTCACGTCTGATTGTACTCACATTCAATTCCTTCCATATTATGCATTAAATTTGGATTATTAGGCGGATCATGGTCTAGATTTTCCATCCTATCAAGATATTCATCGCCGTTTTCATTTATGACTACACGTTCCCATCGTCTTGCCATGATGTTTGCTATTTAATAAATTTTTCGTCTTTTGTGCAGGTCTCTATCCTAGTTCTTCAATTCTCCTTTTTGTGTGCAGTTCCATTCCCCTTCCTTTCTGTGACATTTTCTTATTCATTGCTAATTTGACTTTTTGAACAATGCCTGATTCATAACTTTAGTTCTCTTATCTCTTCAAATGTTTCTTGTGGCTTGCCTCAAGTTCTTTTATTTCTTTTTATTTTATTTTTCTTTTCCCCTATAATACACTATAATACAAATACTATGGTACACATACTACATGTTCAAGCTAGTGTGCAGAAGCATGGTTGTTCCTATACAGTTTCAGCCAAATACCATTTATGAGCCCTTCCATGGTTTCCCCATTCAATTTATCCAATTGAACAACACCTGCTTATGTCATAAATCATATCACATACAGACCCAACCAATGCATTTGGAATTTCCCAAGGTGCTGGAAAAATGTTTTGTCATAGAGAAAAACTAAGTCTCCCATCTCAAACTTGTTCTATTTAATATGTCTATCATGGCATGCTTTTTTGTGTGCTTTTTTCACTCGCTAATGAAATCCTACGACAAAGCGGTCTTCCTCCAACGCCACTAACTCTGACAGTCTCTTCTCTATTGTGATGAAATCAATGAGCTCTGTCAGCGCAACAATGCACAAACATAATATAATGAATCCCATGGGCATAACTGCTTCTTGGCCATATACTAAACAAAACGATGTATGTCATGTTAGCTTCTTACATGTAGTCTGATATGCCCATAGTATTGCAGGAATCCTCAAATCCCATTCATCTCGATTTACATTACATATGTTTATCAACACATGCTCCATAATCATGTTAAATGCCTTCATTGTTCCATTGTCTTGAGGATGATAAGGTATGCTCTTCTGGTGGTGAATATGAAATTCCTATGTCAAAGAAACAATCGTTATGTTCAAGAAATGATTCCCTTGATCACTCATAAGGATTCTCGGACATCCAAACCTTGTAACAACATTCTCGAAAAGAAATCGTGCAACCGTCTCCACATTGCAATCTTTGTCAGTTTTTGCTTTAGCTCATATGGTCAAGTAATATGTCGCAACAATTATATATCTTACTCCTGAACTTTTTGTTGATCGGTTGATTCTTCCAATGAAATCAACTGCCCATTTATCAAAAGCAGGTACTGTAACTTGCGGTACTAAAGGTATCTCATCTCTTCGAGATGGCTTTCCAAATCTCTTGACATCACAAGTCTAACATAACTCCTTAGCATCCTTATGAAGGGTGGGTCAACAAATTCCTTCGCGCAAAATCTTCTAATCCATGGCTTTCCCTGCATAGTGGCCTCCCACAACTCCTTCATGTGCCTATGATAATATCATAGGTATTTCATGCTCCAATACACATCGCCTAAGAATATCTTCTGCACCTAACTTATACAAATTCCCCGCTATAATTAGATGATAATCTATTGCCTTTACTACTATTTGTTTCTTTTACGCAGTTGTAAATTTAGATGGAGCTACTCCTATGCTCAGGAATTGGACAATATCTGTGAAGTAATCATCGACCATTTGCACTATAAACAAGTGCACACTTGGTAGGGTGTCATCCAAATTCCCTGCATCTTCCCCTATTAGTATGAGTGACAAATGATCAGGTCCCGAGTTCAGTCTCCCTGGTTTCACAATCACTTCAAAGTCATACTTCTGAAATAGTAATAGCCTTCTGCATATCTTCCCACCAACATTGGCTTATTGACTAAGTATCTTAGCACAGAGTGCTCTGTATACATCTTAAAATGTGACCCTAGCAAATAGTGCCTAAACTTTTGTAGTGCATACACCATTGCCAAGCCTTCACACTCTATAGTAGTGTAATTCTTCTCAGTAGTCAACAATGTCCTTTTGGCAAATGCAATGGGATGGTCCAAACCTCCTTCCCCTCCCTGAGCTAAAAATGCACCTAACGTTATAGATGATGCATCTGCATGAACATGAAATTCCTTCTTCTAATATGAAAATGCTAAAATCGGTGTGGTGACCAATTTATGCTTCAAGGTATCCAAATTATGCTGACATTCCTCTTTCCATTGAAAATTAACCTCTTTCTTCAAGAATTTCTCCAACAAAGTTGTAATCTATGTGTATCCCCTAATAAACTTTCTGCAATACCCCATATGACCCAATGTTGCTTGCAATTATCATACTGACGTGGGTGCCGACAAATCAATACTCATAACAATCTTCTTAGACTCAACCAAAAATCATTGTTTACATACTCAGATATGTTGTGGTTTAATAGTTTCATGACCCCCCATTCCCTTCTCTCCTTCGCCACCTAATGCTCAGTCTCCATCTTCATCTCCTCATCTGCATAATCCCATCCGACAACGTTTACCACTGGAATATGCGGGCCTTCATCTTCCAATCCTCCTTTCAAGGGGAAGGTACACGTGTTGCACGCTCTTGCCAAGGAGAGTATAATTTTTGCAAAAAACATGTTTGGATATATTCCAAATGCAACACCTCTACAAAATGCCACCTTTAAGGACCTCCCCTCTTGTTATTATTTAAAAATGTAATTTTTTATTTTTGAAAATATATTTCGAAGCTGCTACCCTAATTTTGCATGATAAGACCTGCTTTATGTTTTGTTTACAAATGCAATTTGTCCTTCAATTGTAATTGTATGGTTTGTATTTGTTTCGATGCCCTAGACTTAATAAAAACAAGCCTCGAATGTTGATGTTGTTCTTTCTGTAGGTGCATATAGATAGTGTTGGTCTCTATGTTGTGGCTGAATGTAGCCCTCGCGGAGAACCGTGTTTTGAAATCATGTTTGATTTCTTAATATATCCCAAGAAAATTTCGGGGTCTATTTTATCTGGATTTGTTTTCATCCAAGATCGGTGAATTTGCACGTTTCTGAAAAAAATAAAAAAGCCGAGATTGTTATTTTTTTAAGTGTTTTAAAAATATAAAGTATTTTTTATTTCCATTTATTTAGGGCTATTTTAATTTTTTTTCCATGTCATTTTATAAAAACAGTTTAAAGGTGGATAACATGTATTAGCTATTAAAAGATTTGACAATTAAAAGAATATGAAAATGACTTAATACTATTATTCTCTTGGTCTCTTAGAATGTTCAACCTGGTAGACATAGTTAAAATAAATCAATCAATCTCTAAAGAACTTTGTTTGAAAGATTGTGAGGTTTATGGTGGAATTTTCTCCAATGTTCTAAAAATTGTTTAATGCAATTGTGTTCTGTCATCTCCTCTAGGCTTTTGTTGCGTTAAGAGTAATTGTTGGGCCAGTGTAATTGATTTGATAGAATACAATGCACAACGATTATGAGCCTGGTTGTGAGTTTGCAAGGGAGAGTGGATTTATCACTTTTATGTTGTTTCATATTTGATTGTGTTTATTTACGACAAAGCTGTATGGATTAGGTCATAACTGCAAGATGGGGCAGAGGATGTCTTATTGATCATGTAATTCTCACTCATCGTGGTAGTTTTCTCTCCAAGAATCAACAAACATAATATAATAAAATTCAAAAATGCAAATAGACTAAGTTTGAAGGAAAAAGAGCAAAAAGTTATTGAAGAGGCACTAAAAACTCATCTAACCTTCATTCTGTATATTCCAAAAAAAAAATTCTCCAGTTACATCCATCTTACCTCTTTTGGTTGAACACATCCACAAGTTCCTAAAATCATATGTACCAAAGAAAACTACTACTAATTTTAAAAAGGTCAAGATCATATATACCAAAGGAAACTACTACTAATTTTCTTTGTAAATAATATTTATTGGAGCCACTAATTTTGCTTAAATAATATAATAAATAGACAACTATCTCAACTTAAATCATAGTATTAAATCATATTTACAAAGAGAATAAGTATGTGATAAAATGGGATTTGAACTTGGATGGTAACACATAATTACTTTTCTCTTAGCTATTTGAATTATATCCAATTAACATTGTTAAGCTTTAAGTTGAGATAGTTGTCTATTTTTTGGAACAAAGGTTTGTTTGTCTTAAATGAGAGGTGCTTATTTAGATTCATATAATACTTGTACCTTGGAGTGATTATTTAGAGTCATATAATACTTGCACCTTTTTCTTAAGTGAATGGTTGCAAATACCATTTCCAAGAATATATTATTGAAGATTTGGAGATAAACTTATTCTAAATATTAGCATGCATAAACTTTGATTTGAAAGACTTAGAATCCACTTGAACTATACCCAATAGACATTGTTAAGCTGTAAGTTGAGATAATTGTTTATTCTTTGGAACAAAGGCTTGTTTCCCTTAGATTCTATGATTGAGAGGTACATATTTAAAGTCACAGAATGCTTGTACCTTTTGCTTAACTCAATTGTTGTAAATATCGTTTTGAAGAATATATCGTCGAGGGTTAGAAAATAAACTTTATTGGAAATATCAGCTAGCATAAACTTTGATTTGAAGGACTTAGAACATCTAACAATCTAAAAAAATGGACAATTAAATTTTGACCCTACTTGTGCTATTTTGAGCACTAGCACAAAAACTTTGAAGCTATTGATAATCTAGGAAAGACCATACTAATGAATTGTGTGCAAGCTATTGTTGACCTTGTCTTTTGTTATTCTTATTCTTGTAGAAACAATTTTTTTGTACCTTTTTTTGAAAGTTTTTAGAACTTCTTAGCCTTCCTTCTAAAATTGATTATTATATGGCCTCCATGATAGTTTTTCCCTTAGGTTCATTTTCTTTTGAATATTCAAGCACACCTTATTCACTTTTCAGATTGTGGGAAAAGACTTGGAAGTGATTTTTTGGAGTTTGGATCACGAATTTGGGTATGTTATTTGCTAAGTCTTGAATCATCATTTTCTATAAAATATTTTGGATATGTAATGTTTGGCACATGCCAACAACACTATGAAAACATAACAACAAGATGTAAACCCCCAAAAGTTGTTGACTATGGGTGAAGTGAGCACCAACTTACTACATAAGGATATATCACACCTCAATAACAAACCTTTACAAGAATGATAAATTAAATATTGAGAGTAGACCTTAATATTTCACCTTGATAGGCTTGATAGGTCATAGTTTTAGAGAATATCTTGACTTAAGAATAAATTATACCTAAATATTAAGAGTAGACCTTAATATTTCACCTTGATAGGTCATAGTTTGAGAGAATATCTTGACTTAAGAATGAATTATACCTTGACCAAGAATGAGATTTAGAGATTTAGCCTCTAGTCATTTAGGGTTTTGGGATTTTTCATTAAAAAATCATTTTTTTTTAGGAATTGAAGGTTCAAAATAGATTTAGAAGGACATGTTTCCAAGATCTGTTTCATTTTCTAAGGGATACGTTTCATGGACTTAATATCTATTTCCTTCCCCAAGGTTGCGCTTCCATGACTAATCTTGGTAATTCTGGATCAATGGATCCTATATAGGGGTAGAGGATTCAGTAACATAGAAAGAGAGGTACAATGCTTTGGAATTGAGTACAAAGAAAAAAGCATAAAGGCTCCAAGTACTTTTCATTGGAAGGAGAGGGGTTTTCTCTTTTTCACAGTATCCATTGTTAAATGTGTAACTTTATTACAATCCAAGGCTAATTTATTTTTGCATTTTTGCATTCTCATTCACTCATTAGAATGTTAGTTTAAGTCCTATGTTCTCTCAACAATTTTACTTTTGCATTAGGCTCCAAGTGCTTTTCCATTGTCATTGGAAGGAGAGGGGTTTTCTCTTTTTTCACAGTATCCATTGTTAAATGTGTAACTTTATTACAATCCAAGTTTAATTCATTTTTGCATTCTCATCCACTCATTAGAATGTTAATTTAAGTCCTATGTTCTCTCAACAATTTTACTTTTGCATTTTTGCATTCTCACTCACTCATTAGAATGTTAGTTTAAGTCCTATGTTCTCTCAACAATTTTGCATTTTACAATTCTTTTCAATTGGCCTATCACCATAAGTATATCATTCATTCCATAAGCATGCACTGTGTGGTTTTGTCTTATTCCCACCTTCTTATGTAACCATGTAATATATATGTTAAGTAATGGTCATCTTTGTTAGAATTAATGACAACGAATTTCTTCCTTGAATAGTTTTCAGATCCTACTATTCTGCAATTGGTTGTAACTAAATTAGACCAAGGATACGAGTGAATTCAATAGTCGTTCTCTTCTATAATTTCTATAAATTAAGTATGCCCATAGAGGCTGTCAGAGATGAGGAGACTGAGCCTGCTGTAAATCTCCATTTTATGAACAATAAGACAATCGATACCTTCTTGGTGGACATAGCGCAACGTTTGGGAGAACCACGTAAATCTCTGAGTTATATGTGTGATCTTTTTTGTATTATTTCCGCTGTGTTTTAGTGTTTTGTTCTGTATTTTTTTCACTATGTGATTTGGTCTTTGGTGGATCCACGATTAACAATTGGTATCAGAGGGGTCGTTGAGGAGCAGGGACTGGAGGGAGCGTCTTTCTTTAATGGAAGCAAGGATCTGATAGAGGGAGCATT
>JASDQU010227353.1:0-17327 GCA_032191745.1 Picea mariana | reverse complement strand
TCGGGCTTGAATACTAAACACACAGGAATCCATCTGGGATGAAATTCACTTATTCCATGATTGGAAACTCACTATTATCAATATGATAAAAAAATACACACATATATAATTGATGCATACGCGACACATGATATATCAATACTACTACATCCTTATTATTCTTCTCATTCCATTAGGAAAAGATATACATTAATAAAATCATATCCAACAACAATGTAAGATCTCATAATCCTTAGATAAGTCCCATAATTACAATACAATGTGCCATGCACATTCTACCATACCTTAAACATATGACAAAATTAGACACTTGGTTATAGAAATTACAATGTTATAAGGATTCAGAGAAAGCTCTTTGACACTAGATGACAAAAACAACAACTCAATGAATCAACCATAGCCAACGTCGACTCAACAAAAACCTTCTCTTTTTCTTCCTTGCTTCATTTTATAGCCATCTTGGCTCTGGAGTTCTGTCCCTTTCAACTTTGATCCACTCGCTCAATTGACTAATAGTCTCACAGGATTTTGTCACCTTCCTTCATTCCATGTATCCTTTCTGTATCGAGGCAATCTTAACTGCCTTTCCATTTCATCCTCTTTCTACTCCATGCTACTTTGTGTTGCTAGCAGTAATCATTTGGGGATATTTCTCGATGATTCCTTTCTTGATTCTAGTGTGGGTCTTCTTGATTTTTGGCGCACATCAAAAAACTCGGCCTGACACGCAATTTCAAAATTGGATCCGACTCCCACATCTTGTCAATTCTCATGCATATTATTAGGCATGTGCACCACTGGAATTGGAGAGAAAAACTTTGTTTGTGAACACAAGATATTAATCCAAAACCTTGGGTGCCAATAGGACCCCACCACTATTACTTGGCTCATCCTCGAGCCAAACTCCTTATGGAATGACATGTTTCTAGAATTGAGTAAGAGAAAATCACTTGTCTTGGTGAAGTTGTAACCTTACACTAATCTAGGACTGACTACCTCAAGAAAAGATTGTTGCGATTGTCTTGAGAAAGGGAAAATCATCCTCATTTGCATACTAGAACATCAAACCAAGCTGTAATTGCAACTAGGCTTGAGTAAGAGAAAATAATACATCCAGGTTGTAGTTGTAACCTGACCCGGGTCCTAGAATGATTCAAGCAAGCCCCACGGTAAGAGATGGAGTTGAAGTGCATGTGGACAGATGTTCAACACTTCCCCTTTGAAGGTGTATGTGGTGGAGAATGAGGGATATATTTAAAGAGCACCATCTAGACACTGACCTCCTATATGAACTTAAGTTCCATCAAGAGAGATGAGCATCCTATGATTGTCTTTTTGTTCTGATAGGGAAAGGAAAAAGTTGAAGACCTATGAGCTTGGTGGAATGGAGAGCTTGAAGTCCTGGGGTATTTGTTTCAACAAAGGTGATTGTCCATGGAAACATATTAGAGTAGGGAGTGTGGAAAATAAGAGAGTAGGTCCTTTATTGAGAAGTTGATGATGAAGTGTCATTCTGCATGAAAAATGGGTTCTGGGTTCTGTGAAACCTTTGGGAAAGGAATTATATGTGGTCGGGTTAGGAATCACACGTCTTAGAATGTCTGTGAAACTGGGCCATGAGATCGGAGATGAATGAGAAAAATGTGGAAAGAGACTAGCGAATGGAGATAAATTGGGACAGTGGGAGAGGGGTGATAGAATTTGGGAATGGGATGTGGAGAATTTTTCCAATGACTACATGGGTGGCAGTAGCTATATATAGGGTGATAAAAAATTGGGGGTGGTAGACAAAATGATCATGAAGGCTCAGTGAAACCCCCCAGGTGATGAGATCGCGATGTAGATCTATCATACTGATGATGTTCCTTTTGATAGATGGCGACATTTCTTCATACGTTCTTAGGCTAGGATTGTAAAATGTGGTGAGTAATTGCACAAGAGATCTAGTTAGTAGAAGAACAAACACAACTTGCAAAGGTAAGACGACGAGAGAAAAGAATGATAATTGTAATAACCAAATGAGTGAATGATAACATACACATGATATACTATGTATAGCTCAAATAATGTGCCATAGTGGTGGTCTAGAGAGATATGGAAACACTCGGGTAGTTACAGGAGTTAACTACCACCTAGTCCTAGTGTGCTAGTCATGCAATCTTCAATTAACTAGACAGACCAGAGTGAAATGAGGATGAGATCAAGCATGCACAAGGAATGCACCTTCTTGGTGATGATCCCAAGGTAAGTGCACATTACTAGTTATTATCCCGAGGTTACTTGGTGATAAAACCAAAGTTACCTTGAATGACTCCACTCCACTAGTCAACTAAAGAGAATATTCTCCTAGAATGTAGGAGAGGTTCCTAAAAAATAGGATACCCTCAATAATGACTAATAAACATAGGAAAATAAGGAAAACAATATCCTAGGTGTGTGTAATATCTCCAACACCCCCCTTGAACACTACTATGGGGTAATGAGGAACGAGTCCCGACAAAAAAGGCCATGTTAGGTACCCATGAACAATGTAACTAATGAACATTGAAATAAAGTGATGAAAGAGGGAAAAACTCATGGGCCCCTCAAGGTATAATGCATAAAAAAAATAAAAGACAGTCACTAAGAAATTGTGTCCTTCACTCCAATATGATCGCGCAGAGAGTAAAACTACTACTTAGTGAAAGTCTTTGTGAATATGTCAGCAGTCTATTTAGAGGAAGGACAAAATTGTATGGTGATGATCCTCTCATGGAATAGATCTCTGATGTAGTGAATATGGATCTTGATATTCTTTGTCCGTTGTTGTTGCACTAGGTCTCCACAAAAATTGAGAGTACTCTGGTTGTCACACCAAATGACAGTCGGTTTGTGGAACTGGATTCCCAACTCGACAAGAAAGTTTTGCATCCACAATGCCTGGATGGTGATGTTAAATACTCCTTTGTACTTGACCTCAACTGAAGATAGATAAATAGTGGACTACTTATTTCTCGACCAACATATAGGTCTTGAACCCAAAATGAGAGTGTATCTGGATGTGGACTTGCGGTCAGTTCTATCTCCTTCCTAGTCATAATCTGAGAAGCCTATAAGATTCAATGCAAATCCTGATGCATAAAGAATCCCATAGTTGATGGTTTCCTAAACGTATTTAAGGATATGATTCGCAGCCTTCAAATGTAACTCATGTGGCTCCTGCATGTACCTAGAGACTGCTTCCACTGCATATGATAGGTCTGGTCGGGTGTGGGAGAGATATGAAAAACTCCCCATGAGCTATTTGTACAAAGTGATGTCAACCAGTAGAGTGTCCCCGCCATCCTCAATTATTACCCTAGATAGGAAGGGTGTAGGGGAAGACTTGCAGCTTTTCATGTGAAATCTCTCCATGAGATCTTGAGCATACTTGGCTTGAGATAGCTCGATTCCTGAAGCATCCTCACTAATATTGAGACTAAGGAAGTAATGGCACGGACCCATGTCCTTCATCAAAAACCCATCATGTAAAATCCCATTCACTGCAACAATCGATGAAGTCGAGCAACCGATGATTAAAAGATCATCCACATAAAGAACTAGAATCAAAAGTGAATCAATAGTCTTGAGAATGTAGACATTTGGATCATATTTTCATCTCACAAAATTTTGGGACAACAGGTTGGATTCCATCTTGGCATACCATGCTCTTAGTGCATGCTTGACACCATAGAGAAACTTCTTGAGCTTGCAAACCAAAGATGAATCATGTATGAAGCTAGGTGGTTTTTCCATGTAAATATCCTCTAAGAGATCTCTGTGAAGAAATGAATTCTTCACATCCATCTGATGGACTTCCCATCCTATGGTTGTCGTAATAGAAAGGGACAAATGAATGGAGTCTGTCTTCACTACTGAAGGGAATGTCTCATCGTAGTCTATGCCATGAATTTGCTAAAATCCTTTGGCAACTAGTCTTTCCTTATATATGCTAACCTGACCATACATTGCACTCTTGGTCCTATAGACCCATCTGCATCTGACAATATTCCTTCCTGAAGGAAGTGAAACTAGATCCCAAGTTTGGTTCTTGAGGAAGGAGTTGTACTCCTCCTACATGGTTGATTCCCAAAAGGGATTCCCTACAACGTTGCCATAGGTCTATGGGTCTGAAGACTGAGCCACATAGCAATGCATTGGAAACATGGGCTCAGTGGATGTGATTACATGAGGAGGCTCCTCAAACTGAGATCAAGTCCTCCTGAAATTTGTTGGATTCCCAACAAGATCTCTTTCATCCTAAAGAGTGGTTTGTGCCCACTTGGGCCTCTTCTCTGGCTCTTCATATGCCTGTACTGACTGTGCATCTACATGTTCATAATAATCTTCTTTTGTATCAAAACAAATATCTTAAATAGAGTATGAATGTGTATAATCATCATATTGAATTGGTGGAAGGAAAAAAGTACCTGCATGCGGCTCATGTAGAGCATGCAAGAGACTTTCCTAAAATTGAACATTGCGGTCAATGATGATTTGGTCTATAGAGGGATCAATGAATATGTATCCCTTCACACTGTCTGGATATCCAACAAAGATACATGAAATACTATGTGGATCGATTGATTTCCTCTTTTTAGAGGGAATCTGGGCCCATGCAGATGAGATGAAGACACGTAAGTGGGTGACTTCCGGTTTGTTATCACTCCAAGAATCGAAAGGGGTCATGTCCAAAACAAATATGTGATGGGGTATGTTCTAAATGTGATTGGCACAGTTAATTTCCTCGACCCAGCTTGGGGTGACCCACTGTTGAGAGTAATGAGCAACGTGGTCTAAGGTTGGGAAGTTTGTGGAAGGTCTGCACACAGTTGGTGGTCTTCTATAAAAGAATAAGTATCATTTATGTGTTCATTTGGATGTTGTGTATTTGTACATGTCTTATATTTATGAGTATTGCTTGTATATGTTGTATGTATAGGCTTACTGTTATTTCCGCTTTAATTTGTGTTTTAGCAGAATGTAATTGTTTGTTTAAATTTTATAATTATGATGTTCTGCTAGAGTTTCTATGTGGCATAACCCAATAGGTCTATGGATGGGTATGTACAATTTTGAATATCATAAACATGAGAAGTTCTTAATGTGGCAGTCCATGGCCTGGGAGGCCCAGGGTATGCTACAAAATTGGTATCAGAACTTAGTAAGAATGTTTTATGGAGTAGCATGGCCTGACCTGGGTGGCTGGGGGATGTTATAGTACATATCCCAAAAAATTGTAATCATTTTATTTTAATGTGTTTCACAACAGTGATTTAAAAGAAAACACTTCTTTGAAATTAAATCATATTTGGATTCTCTAAATTTTGTATTATATTTCTTAAAAGTTGACCTAATAACCTAATACAAGTAATTCAAAAAGTATGTCATGACTTTAGAGTGGGGTTAGGGGTTAACTTACATGCTAGTAGTTTATTTTAGAATATGTTCTTACCTAACAAATTTCTTTTCATTATTTTTTAAAAATATACATATAAATTGCCAAGAATAACTTCTTGTAATCAAAAGTGGACTAGTTCATGAATTATTAGTACTTGTAAAATATTTGTTGTCATGTAGATGATAAAAAACAATGAATGCTTTAAACACTGCCTTTTGAATTTAATGAATTGAAACTAAAACTTAAGAATAAAGTAATGCTATACAATTTGGAATAATTATACAACATTCAAATTCTTATAATAATTTAGCTAACATAAAAATAATTAATATAAGTAAATACTAAAATAGTTGTTTGATCTAAATTAAACCTACACTAAATAACCATGAAAATGTGACCATGTAAAGAAACACAACCATGGCATTGGCACCTTGACAAATCAGATTAAGATTAAATTAGCACAGTGTATTGTTTATTTTACTATAGGCAAAGAGGAACCTAAGACACAATACACTTCTTGTAGCCACAGTTGATACTATGAAAAAAATTGGTCCAAAAACCTTGTACAAATTATTTGATATTTGTTTCTCTTAGAGCTCTGTCTTGCTTGTTTTTGTTCATTCAAGGATAATCAAATTTCCTATTATTAACTTTACCTGAAAGTCATGAGCTCAATTCCCTTAGAGCTCTGTTTTGCTTCCCTTATCGTTCTCAGCAAAATCATGTTTATCCTCACTTATTTGTTATTGAAAACCAATCTCACATTTTTTCCCAAAGAAATCCTGTACCAACACACTTCAATAGATTTGCACCACAATTCACATAACCACAAAAATATTCTTAACCCTAACCCTATCCGAAAGAAATGAAAGAAAAGTACGATCTAAAATCAATTATTGTAGGAATTCCATCACAAGTATGGGAATATACATCTCCAATACCAGAAGATGTAAGTACCTCCACAGATGTTTCTAGTGAATTGAATATAGTAGCTTTACTCCTACCCCCATATTTCTGCTCAACAATAGAGGCTCCTGAACCAGTCAACTGGTTATTCTTTTGAACAACAAAACTCCGACTAAACTTATCAAAAAGGGGAGTTGCATATATGGATTATGTACTTCTATGTACCCATCCATTCAGCATGATAACGATCAATTGACTAGGGGACTCATCCCTTGCAATGGCGATTGCACTTCTATAGATATTTATTTACGAGAAGGCACCATCCAATCTAAATCCCTCAAAAAAATTTGGGTCATTTCACTTGATTTTGTGGGAATGCGTGGGCCTGCACATAATTCCTTTGTGGTGGTTTCTCAACAATGAAATGGATTTTGTTTCTCATATAATATAGCCTTCTTGATAGATTCCAACGAAGTTTGTTTTCCATCATTTTGTGGTGATGAAAACAGAATCAGTTGATTACTGGATGAGCTTGAAGGATCAAAAGTCCTTAAGTGGTTGACAAAAATGGATTTATGTCGATCCCCTCAAATGGTCCTCCAAATGTGAAATCGTCATCCAATCCAGACCTTGTCCTCTTCAATATCTATCTAACAAACGATGAATCATAAACAACCATAAATATTTGTTGAAAAATTTAAAGTAATTGAAATTTTCAAGGAATTCTGTTGAATGGAACGTCTAAGTGACAATGAATACAATGTAGTTGATGAATATTTTCATTCACATATTCAATTAATACAAGTAATACCCTGTAGTCTCCTAACTTCCTAAAGGATGTAAGACACATTGGCATTGAGCAATACTTTGACTATGTTGAAATCTCACCTGTCATCCAATTGTGATTGGGTATTCTATTGTATTGGTGTTCACCAAGATACATATGTGTTGTTTGGAAACCCATCACCTAAACGTTGCAAATACAAAAAAATATGGTCAAGGCACTCGAAACTTAGAGTAGCTTTAAAAAACTTAGATACAAGTCCACAAAATACCTCAGCGGGAACCTGTTGATGAACATTTTTTTAACATAAGGGCTACGACTTAGGCTAGCTTGCAGCCATTTTAAATGTATCTTTACCTTGTCCAATCCTCAACAATCAACCTTCTGTTTTGGCTACAACCAGCCTTCTGTTCTCACCACAAGTGAGAGAATTTTAAATTTATCTTTACCTTGTCCAATCCTCAACAACCAGCCTTCTGTTCTCGCTACAAGTGAGAGACCATTCTGCGTACTTGGGGTGTATTTTCATTTCAGGATAGCGTACTTTGTCAAGCTAAAGTATATGCTCTATAAGGCCGCACACCCATAAAATATTTGGCAATATATGATAGTGAAGATACTACTTCATCAGGAATTTGCGAACCATACAAGTAAAAGCCAATGAAAGGGAATGTAATATGCAATGTGTAAACAAGACATGTATCTTAAACCAATATTCCAAACAAAGTTCCCTTTATTTTCCCTTTCCTTTTGCCTATATTCATGTAATATCCCAAGGCTGAGTCTTGGTTGTAATTATGAATTGTAACACATTTTATAGGTTGGTGAGCCAAGTGTTATAAGTTAGGAGGCTTATGTGCTTATTCGACCGGAAAGCCTAGATGTTAAAGGCCATGAGCTTGTTTTGTACATGTAAGTATCCATAATTATTAATATAACAACATCGTTGCATGTAGACCGACCACGAAGAAAGAGTATGGGGGACTAAACTCCACTAGGTTGGATAAGGGAAAGGGGCTAAGAGGCTGAAAAGGGGGCACTAAGCTTAAGATCTTAAATCCAATAGAATAATATATTATTATTCTAAATGTTATGAGTGGGATATAAATATATCCTAAGTTCCTTTGGGAAAAAAGGTATGTTTTCCAAGTGGAGAGGAACGTGCTTCATGTGCGCTATGTGTCAACTCAGGTACATGCAAGTACAAGTGGGAGTTCTTACTATTTTTGGGATCCTTTTTGCCATTTTTGCACAAGCTCACCCAACAAACACATGGAAAACCTGGAATGCCATTGTTGAAATTCTCCAACCAATTGAACCTCTGCAACAAGCCTGAATTGATACACTTGTTGTACGTGTACCCTACAGGTTTCCTGCGTATTGTTTTGTCATTACCGTTCCCATGTCTAGTTTCTATTGTTGTCATCACCATGCTCGTGTGTTGAGGAGCGAGAGTGAAGAAGCGGGTCACCAAGTCCGTGGAAAGAAGAGGCAAATTGTCAGGCCTGTGAGCAACTCTCTCCAGGTGAGAGAGTGTGTTGAGGAAGTGAGTTTTCCTGGAGGGAGTCCAGTAGCAACTATAGGGCTCTGAGAATTTCGTCAGGCCTGTTGTTGAAGCCCCGAAAGGGAGGTAGAGAAGTCGATGGAATTTGTGACAATGAAGGTGTATACTCCTAGGGTGGGACAGGCATGTGGGGAATGAGAGTCTGTGAGCGGTGGGTGTAAGTGGCTCATTGGAGAAAATCCTTCATGTTGTACTATGCAACTTCCTATTGTCCCTGCCTAGCCCAGGAATCCCTTGCACAGTGGAGTTTAGTCCCATCTCAGGGGTGACCCACTGCTGAGAGTGATGAGCAACATGGTCTAAGGCTTGGAGGTTCATGGAAGGTATGCACGCATTCAGTGTACTACAATTAAGAGATAAGTATCATTTCTATGATTAATGGTTAAATGATGTATTCTAGTACATGTATGTGATTCTTGTAATAATATCATGTGTTTCGCTTCTTGTATTTTTTCATGTTATCTCTATTTATTTTGTGAAGTTTATATGTGATTTATTTCGCAAAGAGATCGGTCTTCCATTGCCCAACAGGTTTATGCTATCCAGGTGAGAGAGTGTGCTGAGAAAGTGAGTTCTCCTGGAGGGAGTCTAGTAGTAGCTACAGGGCTCTGAGAATTTCGTCAGGCTTGTTGTTGAAGCCCTGAAAGGGAGGTAGAGAAGCCGATGGACTTTGTGACAATGAAGGTGTATACTCCTGGGGTGGGACAGGTGGGGAATGAGAGTCTATGAGTGGTGGGTGTAAGTGGCTCCTTGGAGGAAATTCTTCATGTTGTACTGTGCAACTTCCTGTTATCCCTGCCTAGCCTAAGAATCCCTTGCATGGTGGAGGTTAGTCCCAGCTCGGGGGTGACCCACTTCTGAGAGTGATGAGAAACATGGTCTAAGTCTCGAAGGTTCATGGAAGGTATGCATGCAGTCGGTGCACTAAAATTAAGAGGTAAGTATCATTTCTATGCTTAATGGTTAAATGATGTATTCTAGTGCATGTCTGTGATTCTTGTAATAATATCACGTGTTTCACTTCTTGTATTTTTTCATGTTATCTCTATTTATTTTGTTAAGTTTATATGTGATTTATTCTACAAAGAGCTTAGTCTACCATTTCCCAGCAGGTCTATTTTATTTAGCTATAACAGAGCTTTAGACCATGTGTGTCTAAGGTAGGGTGTTTTCGTCTTGCTGAGCAGCTGGGAAACGTTTCAAATTGGTATCATAGAAAAAATATGTTTACTCAGTGATGATGCCCATCCTGTTGGTGGTTGGGAACGTTACAATTCATCCCATCTTTGTGCCTCGACATTAACTCCATTGTTGGGCTGAAATATACCATGGTTCTTGTTTATACTTTGTTCTTCTCAATCTTTATCATGTTATCTGTTTTCTATTTAGTTGTTTTGCACTCAAGACAATTCCACTAGGGGAAGCTTCTAACCATAGCATGGAGGAAGCACATATCAGAGTAGGTCTAGTAGAGGTACTTCGAAAGTGCTCTCTATCCTCTTAAGACAAAATGGAAAACCTAAACCAAAACCATGGGTTTACAAATATCTTAGAGTAGGGAGCAATAACCACCCTTGGTAAACATAACATGTTTCCTAGAGTAGGGAGTGTTAACCGCCCAAAACAGAATATGTATCCTAGAGCAGGGAGTGATACCTGCCCTCGGTAAATAGAACATAACATTAAAAGAAGCTCGAGTGAGAAAGTAAGATTTCTTACCTTGAAACTGATTATCAAACACCAAGAGTTACACTATCATCAGAGCATTAAACACCATGGGATGAGCATTGAAAAATCCTCGATGTCTGAGAGAGTCATGTCCTCAAAGCATTAAACATCATGGGAGTAGCTCCACAATGTCGTAGGCTAAACGTTCTATGAAATGACGATTTTTTTTGGGGGACATTTGCTCGAAATCCGGCTACAAATTGTTAGATTTGTAAATTTGAGTGATTATTTATGTATAATCTAAGTGCTCCATGATGTTGAGTTCTTGTCGCCCTGTGCGGACGAAATTTTAGTGATAACACTCACCAATGATTACAATATACATCAGTGGTGATTTTAGGAACCCCCCCTAAATTTATATGTATAATGATTGGGCGAATCCCCATGATACATAGGAAAAATTGAAGGCTGTTTTATCATTAATATAATATGTATATATAATTTTTTAGCGAATCTTTTAGTCGATTATATAATCTTGTAAAATCTTGGCGAATCTTTCACTTAATTATTAAAACCTTTAAAGTCTTGGTGAATTTTTTGTAAAGAAGTGTTCTTCCTTGTCTCATATGCTGGCCTAGTTAATATATCATAGAATTCATGTACCATATGATGGATGATATAATAGAAGGTGTTCTGGCATAAATCGGGTCTCGGAAATTTGCCTCTTGTGTGTAAAGATCCACGGGATCCACTTTTGCATCTGCTTCTGCTGGTATGAGTCTAGAGATATGCAAAAGTGTAATAAACCACTTATGAAATATAAAAATGCAATTTCCAGTGTGTATGTAAATCAAAAGATAGTCATGCAACAACCAAATGTAAGCATCGTTTCTATTTTATACTTAAACTATCATTAAATTCCATATAACATGGTTTTTTTTTTCCATTTTAGTGCATTAACGTAATTCCTTTCTTCCTTTCCCCCTTCCCTCTTTCTTCCTAGCTTGGGAACTATCAATATTTCTAATTTATACTCTTGAAAACTAGTTTCAGTGTATTTAAGTGCATAAATTTCAAGATATTACAAATATCATAAACCAATGAATAGGGAATAAATTGTTTCAAAAGGGTGCAAAATTTGGCCTTCATTATGTGTGCTAAATGGTTTCTAAGACACTTTGGATCAAAAACATTGAATTGAAAGCATTGACATTTGCCAACTTCCAAATGTAGCATGCAATAAAAAAAGGAAATGTTTCTTTCGGCAAAGTGAAACCTCAGTGCTTTCATCCTCAATTTGATTAATCAAATACCACTTAATACACCATACACAAGGGTAATAGTTCTAATCCAAAACATATCTTTTTCATCCAATACACAAGAATAACAAGCCTAAGCCACCAAATGTTCAATAGGGAACCTTTCCTTAAAATGTATTGAATTCTCAATGACATTGGTCAAGCATCCATTTTGTAAGCATGTGGAGACATTATTTAGTATCTAGTGCCTCGTGTAGATACAAAGATAGGAAGGTACACTATCAAAGTTGCATGGTTGCATTAGTAGTTGCTTGCTGTCTCAGATCATCTGTGATTGTTTTCTCAAAATCATCCTGAGTATAGGGACATGTCACTTCCAACATTCTCATGAATTGTGAAGAAAGTCCCATCGTATCCCATTTATGTTTTATTAGCAGTGTTGCCAAGTAAAATGGTGATCTAGGTGGCAGTTAAGGCCCTTTTATAATAACCCCTAAATTTAGAAGTTTCAGGTCAAATCTGAAAATCACATGGTTTGATCCTTTCCCAACTGTTGTTTTTAGGGTCCATATCACTTTCTACATTATATAGCTCAACCATAGCTTCCCAATAAGCTATCTTGCATCCCAATCAAAGTTTGGAGTGAAAAGTTAACAATCCCAGCAAATCAACTGTTGCAACTAAAACTCGAGGCACTCAACTCTTGGCCTTCCACTTGCTTTGTCCTTGGTCTTTCCATATTATTTTCCTTTCATTTTATGTTGTATATGTTAATGAATAAGGGCATCACCCTCTTGCATGAGCCTTTTGGCTAATGGGAGCAGGATGCATCTCTTCTTAGAGATTGCTACCACCATTGTACACAACCATTAAAGAATAAAATTTATGTCCACTACAACATTATTGTGTTTTATTTATGCAATTGTCTTTAGTCATTTCATTCACTATTATACACATTATGTTTCTATCATATACAGTAGATAAACATTACACAATTGAAGAAAAAGACTCATACCAATGATCAAATCACAAGATTCTCTTCACAAGTCTGCAAACTATCTCCGTGTTCAATTTAGGAAAAGTACAGGCATATGTTGCTCCTTGGTAGAAAATTGGTGTTGATGTCTGAATGAGACAAATACATGCAAGAGAGGCAAGGTGAAAAAACAAGTGAGAGAAGAGAAACCAGAACTCCATGGATTTTTTCCCCTGCAATGCTAGTCCTTGCTTCTGTTTTGGCAACTAAAATGTTTGGATCATGTGGGCAACTTTACATGATTTTTACTGTTCTAACATTTAATATGCACACCATCGTGGGTATCAGTTCTAATGTATTTTCAATATTAGGTAATGAAGAGATTGTGTTTGTGGATTAATTCAAAACTAGGAATGATTTAAGTTGTAGGACAAGAACACAAAGATACTGGGTTCATTGTACTGGAAAGAAGAGCATTCTCTTGATCCAGTAGGTGATGACCTATAGAAACTTAATGGTTGTGCACCCAATGACTACAAATTTCCTACCTCTGAAGATGATAAATTAGATACTATTGTCAACCTATGGTGATGCCTAAGATTTTTGACAAGCCAATTATTGAACCCAACAGATAGAAGTGTAGAAGATGAAAATAGATCTAAGAGCCATACAGTGTTGTTGCTATGTAAAAGTGATAAATATTTAAGTAAAGGATATTATGTTTAGAACTGGTAGGAAATTACAATGTCATGATCAACAACATCCCGTGACAAACTGTTGGTGGAAACAACTCTTCAATGCACACATCAGTGCATAAATGTCCAGGGTTTAGTACATAAATTAGTGCCAAAAGTGCTAATATCTATTGACCACCAAAAATGTTGAAATCTCCAAGAATGGAACATCTAAAACATCCAACATTACTTCTCCTCAAAATAATTGAGAAGATGCTGAAGTTTTGACAGTGGTAGAGATTTAATTACTTATCATACATGTGTTTATCTACTCCAATATTTTGAGTTCACCTTCTTTTACTTGTATAAATGTTGTGTCCTAACAAAAGTCATTGGGAAAGAGCTGCCTATAAATTTATCGATACCAGAAATGAGACAATAGAGGTAGTGGATTATGAAATTGCTATGCAATAGAAAACTTGGTCCATTTTTTGTCAAATCTCGTTGACCTACAACAAAGAAGTTATTTAGCTATAGGACAAAGTCAAGCACCTCTTGGTGAATAATACTTGCATGGGTTAGCCTTCTTTTCATTAGGGATCTTGCACATTGTCACCTTGGTACCAGATGCTCACAGGATTATAGTAAGTGCAACGGTTTTGATGATGCAAGTGTGGTTGACGTTCTCGGCCATGTTGGTCATATAGATGGGGCACAAGACTTTATCAAAAAAATGCCAATAAAAGCAAATGATAATGTGTGGAGTATTTTTCTTGGTACCTATAGAGTGCATAATGATATGGAGCTAGGATAATAAGCTACAAAATGCATTCTTGCATTGGAACTACAAGATGTCACAAGATATGTTCAACAATCAAGCATTTTTGTTGTAGCTGGTAGATGGGATGATGCAACAAAGGTAAGTTTCAGAGTGGCATGAGAGAGGGGAGAGTCATTGTTTGAATAAGGCATATAGAGAAGAGGGTGGAGATGATATTGTTTTTGATAACTAACAATCAAGCTTTCTTACACAGCCTTCCCCAATGATGGACAATGAGATGGATTCCAAAATAGTTCTGAACATGTCTGGGTGTTTAGACTTTGGAGATGACAACTTTACCATTGGTAGTTAGGAACATAAAGAACTAGTTAGCAAGGATGGACAAATGAATCTGAAAGCTAACGTAAATTTTTCTTCAATTGACCAACAAAGTGAATGTGCTACAGAGGAGAGTTCTTGTACTTCTTTGGTAGCAGTCATTGCTGGTTGGTTACATAACAACCCCAATTATATGCCAATAAAATCACAATTGGACACTTTGATATGAGAAAGATATTTAGAGTTGAGAAAGTTGTGGGAAATATGGAAAGGATACTATGAGAGAGGTTATAATTGTCGGTATTAGGGTAAATATAACTGTGGGTAGTTAACTGATATTACTGACCTATTTGAAAAGATGACTCCTCATTGAGGTAATTAACTGTGGGTAATTAACTGATATAAATCTGATGGATAAAGGCAGAATTTAAGTGTTGCTTCACCATTAAACTTTTTTGGATTGATGAATACTATATCAGGGCTAATTATGTTTCCACACAATATTTATTGATTTAAGATCAACGTCTCACTGTCCTAAGGGATTGGTTTATAACAACAGTAATAACCATAATTTAATTTCATGTAGAAAATACTTTGTATCTTTTAGGTTAAGTGAATTCTGGGAAGCATCTTACTATTCTTGAGGTCTGATATATGTGACAATAGTGGGCTAATAATACTCTCTAAAGACATTGCCAACACTTAATGCAATCTCTTAAGTTCATTAAGAGATCAAATCTCTCAAGTTCATTTCCACATTGTCATACTCTTAAGACATGTAACTTGAACATTGTGAGTGCCATTCTATTGGCTAATGAGATATTCGATGATTAAGTAAACTTAATTTACTTTGTGTCATATTCTCTCTATTGTTTTTTTTCAACATTAAATGATCACACTTTATAACAAGCACAAATTTGTCTCATTTACACATCATCAAGGCTTGTTTAATCTAGCAACAACTCACATATCTTAACTTGTTTTTAATCATTTACACATCATCAAGGCTTGTTTAATCTAGCAAAAAATCACATATCTTAACTTGTTTTTAATCATTGATAGTAAGTTGGTGAAAAGCTGCAAATCAATCTAGTCCAAGTAACTCTCCCATTGCTACACCTGATTGGGCTAGATAGACCACAGGGATTCCCCCCTGGGCTAAGGTAGCTAGTCTGAAGTGTTGGGCAAGGCTACCAAGGTGACAGTTGGTAGCTTGCATGTAGTGCCTCTAGGCTCTCCCATTAAGGTTGGAACTTTTCTTTCTAGGAGAGAGTTTGAGTGGTAACAATGGGAAAAAGCAATGCATACAACAGACTATTTTTTAATGGTAGCCCCATTAGAAGAGTGATAGGAATCAAACTTGAGAAGGCATGGTCCAAAAGGAAACCAAAGCCAAGTAATTTTTAAATCTTTGGTTCAGTTTCTTCTAAAGTATTTTTGAAGGAAAATAGTAATAGCTTTGATGAAAGGGGTGGTAAATTGTTGTTTGTTGGTTATTTTGATAAAAGCAAAAGCATATACACTTTTGGATCCTTGTACAAACCAGGTTGTGAGCAGGGATGTGAGAATAGATGAACAATCAAACCTGAACTAGGTTATTTCAGGCCTCAGAAATGGATGATGCTTGCTAGTTTGAATCTTAAAACTTGGTCTGTAGGGAGAATAGGTGCAGGGAGATAGACAATCATCATGCAGTGATGTGCAGGTTGCAAGGGAGGCAAGAGATGTTGAAAATGCTTCAAGAGAGGCAGAAAATGCCACTGAATCAGATGATATAGAGAATAACGACAAGCCTCAATATGTGGAGGAAGAGTGTCCATAGCCTAGTGCTGGAGGAACAAGAGGAAGACAAAAAAGAGAAGGTACGCAGGGTGTGCAACAAGTATCTAGTGTTTTGGTTTCTTAAACTCTTCTTAACTTCAATTTGATACAAAATAAGGTTATAATAGCTGGAAGGTAGCACTCATCATTGCTCCTACAACAGAGATGGCCCAGGACTAACTTTTGTCAACTCATTACTTAAAATAAAGGCATTTTTTTCAAAATTAAAGCATCATTGATAAATCATAGCTCTTATGTTCATGGCTATTTTTTCTAAATATTCTGGTTTTTTTCAAAATATTTTATGATTTCATTATCTTTGGATAGGTTCTTCTGCACTCTCTGTTGTTGTGCAATTTCAAATCTTTAAAACAGATCATTGGTCCAATATGTCATAAATTCCATATAAGCCTGCTGAAAAAGCCAATCTAATTTTGACTCATTCAAGAAGTAGCATATTCTATGAAAGACTACTAAAAAATGTGCCCTAAAAAACCACTAATTTTTCTTTATTCAAGTAGTAGTCAAATTATCCTATCCAGTTGTTGAAGGGAAAACATCAAGAAAAAAACAAAAAACTGGGTATTTTGGAAAATGACATAAGAATGAACGACTTTAGAGATATATCTAACAATAATCTTGGCATTGAAATTACATTACATATCGACCCCACTTAAAGTTCTACGACATTTCTCTCCCAATCCAACCATGACTACAATTGAAGAAGGGAATCTCTATTTATAGAGTGATGCTCATTTTCCTTCACAATAAAGTAATAATATCTTATGAGAGATCCTAAAATCTAGCCTAAGAAAACTAAAAAACAATTTTCCTACAACTGTCAAGTCAAAAATATAATAAGCATGGGGTGGTCAAGCCACAGGTACAATGATCTAAATCGAACAATCCCGAAAGAGAGGGACATCTCCATAAATGAGGGAATAAAATAGTTCTAAGGTGAAATGTATAGCCTCCAAAGGGTCTCCAAAGGATCAGTCATAAATAAAAGCCACCAATCATGCAAGCGAGTTTTCCTTGTCCTCCTCCAAATTGGGTGTTGGAAGTTTTCATTGTGATAAATTCTTCCAAAATCATGAATAAGACCCTCAAAGGTGGGGAAGCTGCCTCAAATCAACTCCAAGATGTCAAAACTGTTA
>JASDQU010227351.1:7217-17400 GCA_032191745.1 Picea mariana | reverse complement strand
AAATATTGATGCAGGGTGGATTTTAAATGAAGAATTGAGGCCTATAAGGGTGGAAGAGCTCCCTCCAAATGAGTTCTTCTTTGATAAGAAGAGAAAGGCTATGGTAAAGAGAGAATTCTATCAGGAAGGGGAATCGACAACCAAGAAATACAAAGTATTGACTGATGGGAAAGACAAGAAGAATGAACAGTTCATGACAGAAATAGCTGGGACATTAGGGGCATATACCACAACGAATCAATTTTCAGTCGGGGTTTTGAAAAACCAGTTGAAACGAAAAAATCGCCTCATCAAAACCCTAGAAGCCAGACTAGCCACAACAGAGGAGGCTGCCAAGGACCAGGCGAGTGTAGGGATAGAACAAGCAAGGTTGGTCGATAAAAGTGAGATAGAGCTGCTCAAGACTAAGCTCAAACAAGCAGAGCTGGTGGTTTGGAATGATCAGATACAAGCGAGCAAACAAAAAAACTTGATCAAACAGCTACAGGCTAGAGTGGAAATCGCTGAAAGTAAAGTTATAAATATCGGGATGTTCCAGTCCCAGGCGATGGAGATTCGGAGCAGAGTTTCTATGGCCCAACGAAATTTACTCTCCAAGGTAGAGATGATTCAGGACAACTTCTTACTTGTTAATCAATTTTTGGAAAATTTATCTGTCAGAGAAAGAGAAGCTAGAGCAGCTTGGGTCATACTTCAAGAGGCTGTAATAGCTACCAACAATAGGGAATCGGGAAGTACTCCCAGGTTTTCCATTTTGGAGCAGACCAAAGGAAATATTTTATTAAAAGAATGGGAGCACAGTATATTAGAAGGTAAGATGCAAGCTAAGAGGGTAACAAAATCTTTAGAAGAGGCTTTTGGTGCTATAGATGGTAATCTGTTAGGCATTGATAGCGAAGGTAATGCCGAGGCATTAAGTCAACTGAATATAGCGAAAATCTCACTTGATTTAAATGAAAAAGAGGAAAGAGATTTGGCCGAGATCTCCCAAGTAACTATGGAAGACATAGTTCAAATAGATAAATGTATGATTAAACCAAGTGTACAATTGTGCGCTATTGACATCATAGACAGACAGATGGAAGAAAGGTTATTGCAATTAGCCCGAGATTGTTACTCTTTTGAAGCCAATTGTCAAGCAGAACCGTCAAGGCTGATATCTCGGCTGGTGGAAAGATGTGTCACTTGTACCGAGCATGCGTGAGGACAAGCTTCTAGCACCAAATAAAGATAGAGATGAAGAAATGGAACGATCGCTCTCCTCCTTATCATAACTGAAAATTTTGCAACGATTGAGATTCTGTCTTATGTAAAACTGTATAAATATACCATAGAAAGAAATAACCAGGGCTGGATCTTTTTGTGTCAATTTTAATAGAGGTTTTCTATTTTGAGAGTTAATATAAAGAAAATCCAAAGATTCTCAATTCCGTCACGACTGTGTTATGAGTTTGTTTCCTTGTATCTCATATTTCGTTTCATTTCGTATTTGTATCTGATGAATGCTTCGCTATAATTTAGTAAAACTCTACTATAGTGAATGAATTTTGGTTTTCTATATTGTTTATTGTTTTTCCTCTGTACCATGTATCAGCAGGTATAAGACCAGTCAACACTTTCAGAATTCTATATATATTTTATGCTTCATCGGGTTATTTCTTTACATTTTTCTTCTTCTTTTTATACGTTAGATTCTCCCTTGATAGGAGCCTTACTCAATAAACATCTTAATGTTTTCTCCCACCTCATACATTTTTATTAAAGTATAACTCAGTTACGGGAAAGGGCCTTTGGTTTGCACCCCTTTTTCACTCCTGAAACCGTAAACTCTCTTTTATACGACCGAATTGAGACAACACTTAAATTCCCCTTGAGGTTTTCTTATTTTGCTGTTCCTCTATGACTGTCCCTATATCAAGACAGCCTAATATCGAACCCAGACTATCAAATCAAACACATATTTCCTTAAACCTTTTCGATACTATTCTTAAAACAACCACTACCTGGGTTGAACTCGAACATTCATGGGCAGCGATTGAACGCGATATAAACATCCAGGAACAGTTGGAAGCTAGACAACGCCAACACATAAATCATCCCTAGTTTCCCTTGTAGAAGGTTGAAGTTTATTCCTTCTCAACCCTTTACTCACTTTCATATGCCTAGACACTGTACTTCTAAGCCTTAAGTACAAACTCTGGAACAACAGTGGGTAAGGTTATCATTCGTTTGACTTAGTTATCAGTGGATCCCTGATATTGTGAGAGGTATTTTGCTCATCATTGTTCCAAAGAAGGTAAGCAATTAAAACCCATTTCACTTCTTGCGTTTAACATCTTACGATGTGGAAGGGACATTATGACGTCTAAAATAAAAAGGGTTTTATTCGAATCTCCAAGGGAAAACAATCAAATTTTTGGTGATGTTTGAGCTGATGTCTTCGATAGTAATGTTAGTTCAAAATCCTCAATTCAAATTAAAAACCTGATTGGCCATGGGGCAGAGATAACCTCTGAATATGCATGGCTTCTTAAAAGTGGTTTGTTTCAAGCTCTTGTTGCCCAAGTTCACAAAGAACCTAATCTTATACAAACTTTCACCAATTTATAGAATTCAGAAAACCGTTTAATAGTTTCAACCAATGGTTCAAGGGTTATTTTCTCTATTTCTCCTAAGAATATTGCAAATATGTTAAACTTATCCCTATGCAGTTATCCGATATTATATCTTGAACTTATTAAGAAACTTGAAATTTGGTCAATAGAGAAAAGAAATGCAATAATTCAAAAATTTACTATTGAACCAACATTTACCTTTAATGAATTTCCAATCAAGACTGAAGTTTTCAATCCTATGCTAGGATTATGGTGTTGATCCTAACTTCTATTCTTGGATATATTGATGACACTATTATTGATGCAGTTACATTAGTTAATATGGATGAGATAATAGAATCTAGAAAAATAATCTAGTTTTGATTATGCCACCTTTTTGTAAAATGTTATTGATTTTCAACTATCAGCCTTTGAGGGATTGAAATCATTTAGATACCAGTCTTACCTTTCCTTCCTACTGTTTTTTTCGCAAGCATAATTTTACATAAGAAGAGGGCTTCAATTTATTAAAAATGATGTTGTAAAAGAACTTCATGTTACAAGATGGAATTCTATCTTAGCAGTTTCAGGATCCGAGGACGGTTATTTACAATTTGCTAATCAATTCCTTTTTAATACATATCTCCTTCTTTTGGGATCTGATCCTCCTATAATTCCTATTTCATATCAACAAAAGCTACATTTGCATCCTTCTCTTAAAGTGGGTGTCTGGTTTCTTTTCAAGTATTTTACTCTAATCAGGATCAATGGTTTTGAAGATCAACCATATAAGTTTCCTATTTATATTCCTCCCAGGTTGTTTTCACTGGAATTTTGCAGACAAGGATTAATCACCGATCACTTACACTTTATTTTAAAATGTAAAAAGGCTTCTTTTTCCTTTCTTGTAGAGTTCTATTATTTTCTCATCAAAAGAAGATCAACCCCTGATTTCATAGAGAAGTTGTTGGATTCTTATTATTTGAAAAATGATGTATCATGGAAATATGTTCCTTATCATATTATATCTGAATAATGCAAAAACATTGGAATTGTGTCTTATCAACATTCTCCTCATCTTTCTTTTGAAATAATTGCTAATAAAAATACTTGGCAAGACGTGAAGGATATTTTGATTATGCATAACTCAACCTGTCAGATAAAAATGGAAGTTGAACTGTAAGCATAGGAAATAGTAGTTGTTGAAGAAAAATATTCCTCTACTGATCTTGATTATTTGATTATTAAGAAAAAAACAATCAAAAAATTTATCAATGAAGGAATTTGAGATGAATGACTTGGAGCAAAGAGTGACTAAACAAAGGAAATTATCGGATTCCATCAACGAAGAAAAAATAGAAACAACAGAAGATATATCTGAGAAACTTACATCTATCCTTGGAGAATTGGAAAAGAAGAAATCAGAAAGACCTCTAGTCATAGTTTCATCTAGCTTTCCCGCGAAGGATGAAAATGATTTATCTTTAGTCGTCAGAGATCATACTATATCAGAGAGTCCAAAATTATTAGGGCCCATATTTATAGCTTCAACCGATATAAAAAATAATAAATCCAATCTTCTAATGATGCATCCTGAACTAGGTAAAGACATGTGAATAGTTGAATATAAAAGTACTTCAGTAGGAGTGGATTTGTTTCAAGTTAATGATGTTGGTTTAATTGAATGGCACAAACAAACTGGTGATATAGTAGCACGTATAATGATTCAATAATCAGTAAATGTTAGAAAACTACATAATGTTGTGGTAAAGCTATCTCAACAGCTGAGCAATGAAAATACCATTAATAGAATCAAGGAAAATAGGGTTAAAGAACTGGAAGGACAAATTGATTTTATAACTAATGGAAATAAGGCTACTTCAAGATTTAAATCTATCCTTGATGAAAAATAAAGAGAGATTAAAAACTTAAAAGGATAAATTGAAGATTCCCCCCTTTCAGTTGACAGAATCAAAATAATTGATTGAGGCCTATCGAACAAAGGATAAGGCCATTTCAGAAAATGTTATTCTCAAAGAAAATTTGATATCCCTCAACAAAGAGATTTTTGGATTAAAATTAGAAAAAAAAAAATATTTCCAATAAAGTTTCTGAGAAAGAAAGAAGGGAAAATCAAATTCATGATTCTTAAACAACATCTTCTATGGCTGTCTCAAATTCAACAACATGACCATTAGAGAGCATTCAGCTAAAAGAAAAACAGATTATTGAACTTGAAGAGCAATTAGAAAGAATGACTCAAAGAATCAATGTTCTTATGAAAGATAAAGAAAGCTTGAATAAATTGATTGAAGATACATTGGAACAAACCGCTGGTACACAAAACCTTATCCAAGCCAGCCAAATATTATGGGATCGAATTATTCAAGTTATGGGACATTTCAAAATTCATTTGGAAATATATCAATGCTGTGAAACAATTACTATTAAAAATGCACAACTAGTTATTAGCAATCTTTTGTCTGAAATGGAAAAGAAGGTACCCCATGCAGAAAGAATTATTGAATTCATTGGTTCTATGTTTGATCAAGATTGAAATATTTAGGAGTCACAGACATGACAGATTCTTTTATGAAGGTTAGAAATGTTATAAATAAAGGTGAATTACTTTGAGTATTAGTTAAGAAGATTGAAGAAGTGCATCAAGTCCATGGATATGTTGTCCAGGGAAATGGAAGGCCAACTTTCCTAATCTTTCGGAATTCGAAATACAATTCCGAAAGATTAGGAAAGTTGGCCTTCCATTTCCCTGGACAACATATCCATGGCTTCAATCAAAAGAAGCATATATTCAAATGTTGATTTCTTTCAGAGATAACACACAGTTTGATGTTGATGAAAATGAAGTTTTCTCTGGGAAAACTATCGTTATTTCTTTGAAAAATGATTTTACAATTTTAACAATGCTTAATGATATACTAATAAATCAGCATGCTAGTACTTATATCTTATCTATAGAGCTTTAAGTTTTGTATAGGAAAATGATGAGACAACATGTTCCTACTAATGCTAAATGGAATGAGATGCTAAGGTTTAAACTAGTCCCAATGAATATTCGATAGGAAATGATTACTCAAACAGAGGATGAAAGAGACTTAACCAAAATATATTTTGATTACATTGAAAGAAATCATAGAGAGTCATCAAGTACATCACTCAAAGGGAATAAGATAACTTTCAAGGAACCAACAACTGGAAATTCCCCTTCAACAAAGAAAATTCAAGTTGGTGTGAAGATGAGAATAAAAAAATAGTTTATTTTAATTTGTTTTACTTTTAAGGAAGTTATTTCAAGAAAGTTATTTTACAGTTATGAAAAAGAACTATAAAAATATTTTTTGAAGGCCCTCTAAGGGTCAACATTTGTAGAAAGACATACACTGCTTTCTGTGAATTCGCTGCAATAAGATGATGATGATGATTTTAGATTTCCAATAGTTTCTGTGTTTGATTTTAAATGAGATTTTATTATCTATTATGTTAATGTTGTGTCGTGTTCTTTTTATTTATGTATATGTGTTTTGTCTCCATACATCAATGCTTTACAACTTGAATTCTATTCAATGAGTTGAATTGATCCTCATTGAAATTATTCATTATAGAAAGGTTTTGATTTATCATATAGGGTTAAATTGGATATTATATTTCTATTTAGATATGTGCATGATATTGTTAAGAACCTAAGAGATCTAGAAATATACTCACCACAAATACTAAATACACAATAGATCCACATAGCAAGATAGAAGAAACCACACTTTATTATTACCAAACCCTTGAGGTAGGGAAACACCATACAATGGATCCTCTCATGTTCACTTGCCTCTTTGAGGGGGCATCCTTCTAATGATCTTCAGCTCCAAATACAATACTTCTCTTCATATCCCATTACATTGCTTAAACCCGTTTATATAGTGCTACCATCACCTAAGAACATTCTAGAGGAAGAATCTTCTAGAAGTAGAACCTTCTAAGAAGTCATCTTACATTTATTATATCTAACTACCCATTTATTATATCTAACTACTATAGTGGGCCTTATTTAATAGTATAGTGGACCTAGTCCACCTTACATTGAATGTCCTCGACTATTATCATTATGGGCCCTCTGGTCCCCCCCACTACCTCTCTAGCTACCTAACATTCCATCCCCCTTATGAAAGAGTTGTCCTCAACACTTGATGTAGAACCATATACCAGGGTCCTATGGATAAGTGTGGACCATAGTGTTGAAGTAGACTAGAGAATCAGGTTCCCATGGATAAGTGTGGACCATAGTGCTGAAGTAGAATAAAGAACCAGGGTCCCATTGAGAAATGAAAGCCACCATGTTGAAGTAGTCCAACCGCCATTGTAAACTAGGGTTCCATGTCCAATTTCTCATGTGAAATCCACATGGAAGATATCGACACCCAATAAACAACCGAAAATGATACTCCCAATATTGACACCTATCATGTGGATCCAAATAAAAATATCCATACACATAGTGGGAAAGGGTCAAAGCTGAATCTAGAAGGAACAATATCGTTGTAGAATATGCAGGTTGGACACTGGTAATCATAACTAGCTCCTAATGTGTCACATTGATGTTCTCTATAGAAGGTGGAGTAGAATCATCTAATAAAAGATGGAAGTGGCTATAATCCCATAAATGACAACTATCCATATACCAATTATCACAATCGGCCTCAAAATCATACCAAGCATATATTTCTTGATTATATTCATCCTTGATGTCCTTTATAAGAAATATCTCCTACATGCTATCCAATGAATATTGAATACTACGAAAAATATAATTGAGTCCATCTGCAAGGTCATGTAACATGTCATGCAATGTGCCAGACAATGTGTTACATAATTGAGATTTGAATGCTTCAGTAATTTGTAGAATTTATTTGAGGGTTTGAGAGGAAATAGTCATCTAAGCACCCTATGAAAATTTATGAACTCTGCAGTCCCGTCACCGTCATGAAAAGCCCCAAAAATAGAACAATGGTTTAAAAATAAATTACCGTGGAAAATCGTGGTTTTTTCTGGAAAAACCTTGAAAAACTGTTGAATTTAAAATGCTCATAACTTTACTTCCTGGACTTTGTTTCGGCTGATTTTTTTTTTTTAAATTGAGTATTTTTCCGAGAGGAATTAAAATACCTAATTTTGTTTTTCCAAATTCAGCTCATAAAGCTTCATATCTGAACCTGAAGTGCGGCACCCTCTTTTTCTTCCCTAGAAAAATTCTGCAAAAAGAGAAAAACTTTCTTCCCTTCTTTGGCCAAGGAAATTGCTCTGATACTGCTTGCTAAGTACTTGAATAGATCTGATTACAAAATACCACAATAGCACCAAATATATCTGAATACAATCACCACATAAGATATATGGAACAATATAGAAAACCACCACTTTATTATAGCAAATCCCTTGGGGTAGAGGAAAACCATATAATGGATCCTATTATGGAATGGATCCTTTCATGTTTACTTGCCTCTTTGAAGGGGAATCCTTCTAATGAGATTCAGCTCCAAATACAATACTTCTCTTCATATCCCAATACATTGCTTGAACTCATTTATATAGTGCTACCATCACCTAAGAACATTCTAGAGGAGAAATCTTCTAGAAGTAGAACCTTCTAAGAAGTCCTCTTCATTTATTATATATAACTACCCATTTATTATATATAACTACCATAGTGGGCCTTATTTAATAATATAGTGGATCTAGTCCACCTTACATTGAATGGCCTCGACTATTATCATTATGGGCCCTTTGGTCCCCTCCACTACCTCTCTAGCTACCTAACAGACATTGGCTAATCTCATATTTCTAGTATATATTACTATATGTGATTCAAATATTGTCCATGAAATCTATCTGTAATGCCTTTTGTTATTTAATTTATTTTCTTTTGATTACTTTATTAATGGGGACTTGCTTCTTAGTAATGAAGTGATCTGACTTAATTTAATTCTTTGTTTGAACTAAATTGTGTTCTTGTTTTGATTGTTTGAATTATCTAATTTATTATCTCATCGATATTGTTGGATGTTCTGAATGATTGTGATTAATATTTTAAACTTCACCTACTTTCTCTAAATTTTCACAAGGGATACCCTCTCTGGCTCCTAGATTTTTCTATAAGATCCTAAAGCGGGAAGAGGCTTTAAAGGGACTCATTGGGTGCCTTGGAATTTTTCTTTATAAGAACAAACTGAGGGACAACACCAGGCATGGGGAACCTAGGGTGCATAATAATGCAAATTTGTTTTTTTTATTATGTTTACTTACTAGTAGAGATGGTAGCTAGGTTTTATATGATACACATGACTTCCACACCTCAAGTTTTTTGTATTTTCATATATAACACTAGTGAGGTCGGTAGGCCTCCAATGATGGTAAGGCTGAGTTGATGATATTCATGGCCATATTGACTAGTTACTAGCAGGCATAACTAATAAGGGATGACAACACTTGGATGATGTATTGATTGAGGAGTTATTTGGAGTACTAAGTGAGTGGCACCCAATTATGAGGAGAATTACCATGGTAGGATAGGGGACGAGGGACCTAGCTAGAAGTTCTTTACCTCTAATAGATTGAGACACCCCATCTTGGGAAGATGATGATGATGAATAGGTAGTTAGTTAGATGATCTACTTTCCCCATGCTATATTGTGCAGTATTGAGCATGTATCACAATTTTGAAAAGCATGGACTCTAATGTAAAAACTTGTTATTTAATGGCACACACTCACATGCATTGATGATTTTGATTAATGGGCCTTATGAATGCAAAATAAAATGATAGGTTGTTTATTTATTTATTTTTATGTTTGTCAATGGTTGTGATGGTTTTCATGCTTATCTGTATGTATAATTTTCTTTCATATTTATGAGGAATGTATTAAATGCCAATCTAGAATTTGATTTACGGTATGATCTACAGATTTATTGATACTTCTGGAAACATGAATGAATGTAATGGATTTAAATTATCTAACCAATTATCTAACTCACAAATACTTTCTAAATAGGAAAGGGTCATAGAACTGGTTATAATTATTCAACATATACACATTTTAAAATGAATTTCTTACAGAGTATATGTTGATTGAATACCATAATGCATTGTTGTAAATCACTCAACAATCAATGAATGGATGGCTTTGGTATAGGGATGAATTGATAAGTATGGTAATATCTAGATAGAGATAGAATCTTAATTCTATACACTTATAAGATTGTTCCACATTGCAACATTTCTCCTTCTTTATAATATGAATGCTAACTAATAGTAAATCGATGCAAATAAATATGGAATGACCTACAAAAGGGAGCAAAAAAATCAATTTTTTGGGTTGTGTGGTCAAGGTTAATGTCTTCCACTCATGTCCTTATAGTTATAGATTGTACTAAGGCTTAAATTAACATGTTAAATGTCATTTAAACATTTATGTTATTCATTCACGTGGTTTCATTTTAAACCTACAACACTATGCTCTCTCTCTCTCTCTCTCTCTCTCTCTCTCTCTCTCTCTCTCTATATATATATATATATATAT
>JASDQU010227348.1:4662-15253 GCA_032191745.1 Picea mariana | reverse complement strand
AGTCCAATTTGCCCGAGTAATAAATGACGTGCTAAGATCTGCGGCCAGGAAACTGTCACGCAGATCAACGGTTTACAATGGATTTTAGACCCCCCTTGGTGTTCTGCTTTTAACCAAAAGGGGGGGGTCCGGAATGGATATTCCCTCTAGCAGGCCCCTTGTCATAGGTGGCACGAATCTATTCGTCCTGAAGTCTTTTCACCCTATGTCATCTGACAGCCTCCATCACTCAGGGATGTCATCCTCCATTGATGCCACTTGCTCCGCTTGTTCCCGAGTTGTGTCACATCCCATAATTGTTGTCAGTCCCTACTGTCAGTCCCTCACCCCTTTCACTCATGACCAGCCTCCTATTGCGACTTGTACCTCCAATCACCAGCCTCCATGTCACTCGTCCGTATTTTTTAGCCACCGTCACCTGCCACATCACCCCCAAGTGGCCCGTTGTCCATTTATTACAGGATAACATACCCGTTATCCTGCTGACCTGTCTCCTGCGTCCAACCGACCCCAGTTTTGAATAAAACTACTGTTATTCCCCTTTCATTCATTATTCGTCCATCATGCCAGAAAACTTACCTCTTATTCCTCCTTGTTTCCCCGTCGCCTTCATCCACAGTCAGTCGACCCCACTAACATATTGTTTATTGCAGGTATTGTTGCAAAGATGGCGCCAAAGCCAAGGCTAGCGGAAGGAGAAGAGAATCCTTTTCTTCCTCCTCCTGTTGACCTGGATAAAATTCCATTGGTGGATAAAGACAGGTTGATCGCAGATACCATTTGCGACTTCGATTTTTCTGACTTACAGTCATGGCTCCGGGAAGCGTTCCTGGACCAGAGCGATGAGATTGGACTCTGGGAGTCCAATTTGCCCCTGTACCTGTTTCCCCAGATACACCACTTTCCCGAATTTTCCCTCAAAATCCAAGATCATTATATTCCCAACCAGAGGGACATCGTCTCATCATCTAGAGACGTCCTCTTCTTCATCACTCCCGAAGAGATTGACCAAATGATGCAAATTTCCTGTGCTGAGTCTTCTTCCCCATTCAACCTAGAAATCCTTACAGAGCTGTATCAAAAGATGAATTTTCCCCAGAGAGCTCAAATATTCGAGCTATTCCTTCCCACCTCCGCTCCACTCCCTTCCACAAATCTCCCCTACCCATCGTCCATGTTCTCCACCAAGGGAAATTAGATCATTTCCTCCCTCTGCGCTCTATTAGGATACTATTCTGACCAGTGGGTAGATGAGCCCGTTCTGGGTTTTCTATCTATTTTCTCCATAGACGAAAAACCCACCACACAGTTTGATTTCAGTACCTTCTTGGCCAACAATATTCACGAACAGTTCGTGAATTTTGGCATAGAAGGCATGTTCAGATATTCTTCCATATTAGCTTACATGTTTGTTTTCTATCAAGCGGATAAATTCAGTTTTTCTATGTAGAAAATGGATGCAGATGGAAGGCCTCAGCCAGTCACAGCGTGGACATCTTTGTTGAAGCACAATTCCACAGAGTATAGCTTGAAGGCATTTATCGATCTTTTCTATCACCTTGTGGTAAGCATGCTGACTGGTATGCCTGAACCNCCATTTATTACAGGATAACATACCCGTTATCTTACTGACCTGTCTCCCGCGTCCAACCGACCCCAGTTTTGAATAAAACTACCGTTATTCCCCTTTCATTCATTATTCGTCCATCGTGCCAAAAAACTTACCTCTTATTCCTCCATTGTTTCCCCGTCGCCTTCATCCACAGTCAGTCGACCCCACTAACATATTGTTTATTGCAGGTACTGTTGCAAAGATGGCGCCAAAGCCAAGGCTAGCGGAAGGAGAAGAGAATCCTTTTCTTCCTCCTCCTGTTGACCTGGATAAAATTCCATTGGTGGATAAAGACAGGTTGATCACAGATACCATTTGCGACTTCGATTTTTCTGACTTACAGTCATGGCTCCGGGAAGCGTTCCTGGACCAGAGCGATGAGATTGGACTCTAGGAGTCCAATTTGCCCCTGTACCTGTTTCCCCAGATACACCACTTTCCCGAATTTGCCCTCAAAAGCCAAGCTCATTATATTCCCAACCAGAGGGACATCGTCTCATCATCTGGAGACGTTCTCTTCTTCATCACTCCCGAAGACATTGACCAAATGATGCAAATTCCCTGTGCTGAGTATTCTTCCCCATTCAACCTAGAAATTCTTACAGAGATGTATCAAAAGATGACTTTTCCCCAGAGAGCTCAAATATTCGAGCTATTCCTTCCCACCTCCGCTCCACTCCCTTCCACAAATATCCCATACCCATCGTCCATGTTCTCCACCAAGGGAAATTAGATCATTTCCTCCCTTTGCGCTCTATTAGGATACTATTCTGACCAGTGGGTAGATGAGCCCATTCTAGGTTTTCTATCTATTTTCTCCACAGACGAAAAACCCACCACACAGTTTGATTTCAGTACCTTCTTGGCCAACAATATTCACGAACAGTTCGTGAATTTTGGCATAGAATACATGTTCAGATATTCTTCCATATTAGCTTACATGTTTGTTTTCTATCAAGCGGATAAATTCAGTTTTTCTATGCAGAAAATGGATGCAGATGGAAGGCCTCAGCCAGTCACAGCGTGGACATCTTTGTTGAAGCACAATTCCACAGAGTATAGCTTCAAGGCATTTATCGATCTTTTCTATCACCTTGTGGTAAGCATGCTGACTGGTATGCCTGAACCATGAATAAATGATGAGGTCCAGAAAATTCTACATCTCTCGGACAACGCAAAGACAGGGGACTGGTACCTTTATCAAAACCACACCGAGATCAGAGTTTTCGGGTGCGAATTGGCACCCTACAAACTGCCAAAGTATGTGTCGGTAAGAATCTTTGCGTTAGAGTATATAAGGTAGATCATGAATTCAGATGACATTCATTTTGTTTCCTTGAAGAAGAAGCAACAATTGAGAATCAAAGGGTAGATTGGCTCTTTCATCTGCAATAGCCGAGGCACCGGGGAAGAAGCTGACAGAATATTGAAAGAAATGAAATTCTTTACTAGTTTCCCATGGCACTATGATCCACACGGGATCATTTCAGAAATGCGGGTGAAAAATAAAAACATCCCGTATATCCACGAGTCCAAGCCTGAGATTGAAAAATTTGCAAATCAGACAGTGTGGGAACCGGACACCTTGGTCGAAGTGGAACTGCAGGTTCCCCCGACAACTGTACTTCTAACTTCCACGCCATAGGTCCCCAAGGAAAAGAGGCCCTGACAGGATTCATCTCCGCCTGTCATGGAGGTATCATCCGAGGAGTTCCAATTGCATACAAAAAGACCCAAGACAACCACAGTTCCCGGTTCAACTGGAGAATCACAAGTTCCGCCTACCACAGTAACCAAAACGGTCATTCCACCTTTCGGCTCAAGCCAGTATAAGGAGATCACCACAGTTGTGCCGAAGAAGTCTACCGACTCCCCCTTAGACAATCAGCCAGGCAAGACTGGGCCTAAATTGGGTATCTTCGAGAAATATGAGATGATCAAGAAGAAGAATCAAACCCTGACTAGCAGCACTTATGCCCAGTTTCGGAGACAAATGTCGACTGCACAGCATAGAATTTTGTCTGCATTCAACACAGAGAAGGGTAGGATGCACATGGCCTACCTCCAAGTGCAAGTACCGAATCCCAAGGTGATTTTAGACTACAAGAGGGCCACCTTCGAATTCTAGGCGAAGGACGTACACCTAGCAGATCAGATGGATCTGCACAAACAAACAGGGGAGATGGTTTTTCACACATTGGCACATGCTTCAGCTTCTGCAGCAAAATTTCAGGTATCATTGAACAATGCTCAAACGCAGCTCAAGTTGGAGAATATATCTTCTTTTGCGAAGGATAATCAAATCAAAACGTTGGAGGAGCTAGTCCTCAAGATTGGCTATGATCCCTCGAATGTCAAAGCTGCAGAAGAGATGATCAAGAAGAAGAATTTAGACATTGCCTCCCTGAGGAAACAACTGAAACTCCCACCTACAGAAGACTCACAGGCGAAAGAGATAGCAGAAAAAGAAGGCAAGAAGGACAAAATGCTTAAGCTGCTCATGGAGCCGAACGCCCAGCTCAAAGAGATGGAAGCAGAGATGGAGAAACTGCTAAAGGAGAAATAAAAACTGAAGTCTATGGAGGCCATTCCATTGACTTCTATACCAATCTCAGGGACAAGCACAACAACAGTAACAACACTTTCATCCATGACACCAGTGACACCACATGAAGGCACAACTGATCTCGCCAAATCAATGGAGAAGATGAACCTGCAAGAGACAGAAATCAGCAGGCTGAAGAAGGAAGTTGAGAACCTCCAGGAACTCAAAACTTCTTTCCAAACCAGCTTATCCAAAGAAAGGAAGGTAACTGAGCAGCTCAGAAAGGAGTTACAGCAGCTCGAAAAGAAAACAATGGCAGGGAAGACTTTGGCTGAGGTCAAAGAGAATGTATGGACAGATATCACAAAGTCCATGAATGAAATCTGGCCCATGATCCAAATCATGTTTGAGCAGAACGAGTTGGTCCAGAGAAGTAAACAAGAAATTGAGAAGATCAGAGTGGAATTGGGAGATAGACCAACTCAGGCTAATGATATAATCAGATTCCTCAATTCCAAGACCAGAGAAGAGATGGAAGAGTTGAAGATAGAGGACAGAACAGAAACCATCCTTGAGGTCAAAATAGTTTTGACCAAGAGGGGATTGATGCTTCAACTAGAGGAAAAGGTTCAGACCATGGACCTAGGGGTACATAAATTCTTCAACAAGATCGAGGCTCTCCAGAAGAAAGGTCTACCCGGTCTGAAAGTCATTAATGATAAATTGATGACACTTCAGGATTACAAGAAGAAATTGACTGAAGTATCTAAGGACAGTTCCAAGTTTGCTGGCATACAAGGGAGAATCACTGGCAAAGCTTTCCTGGATGCTCTTCAGTTTGACATCAGCATCCAGCACGAGATCCGATACATATTCCTCACTAAGACCACATTCGCCAAATACACGAAAATGGACGAAGTGTATCGGAGACTACTCAAAGTCATGGTGCCTAGTCACATCAGGTGGGAGGAACTCCACGATCTACTCGATTAGCAGATGATTTTTTCGGGTCTAGTCACCTGTCCAGTCAGAAGAGGTTGTGTTGAAACCTCGCCAACGGCCTACCCCAAAATTTTCGCGTGCAGTTGCACTAAGTCACTAAGCAATTTTGATCAGTTAAATTAGTTAGACTAAAAATAGAATGAGAACGTCCTGGTCAGTTATGACAGGAACGTTTGTATTTTGAATTATAAATACTTCACTTTCCGAAGTATTAAAGGTTGTTGATCTTTACACCCTGACGCTATCAGACTGTAACTATTTTTGAAGAGATTTGCCATTAATAAAGAGGAAGCACTTTTATAGGATTCTTGCGTGTATTCACTGGTGATGTTTTTCTCTTAGTTGAATGTTTCCTTGCTTTGTGATCATATTGTTTTCTGAAGCTAATCTTTAAAAGTAACGTATGTTGCAGGATTTATCTTAGATACCCTATTTACGACTTTAAAGGTTTTAATGTTTATCTTCTAAGGTTTTCAATTAAGGAATTCTTAACTGTTTCTTAGTTGAATGATCTTTCTCATATTTTCTTCTGTCCATCATTTAAATTATTGAAGATCCAGTGAGTATATTATCTCGCCCTGTTGAAGTAGTTCTTTTTTGTTTATGGTTTGTATCTCATGTTTATTTTAACACGGACCCCATAGCCCAATGGAGGTGTAGGCTGTCTCAACCAATTCAAAAACATTTTTACAACAAAACCTACTTGTTTCTTTAACTAGCCTAATATCTGAAGTTAAAAACAAAGCTAAATCATATAGAGAGATCCCTCTCTGAAGCTGGAAGGGATAGATTCTCATCTTTAAAAGTGGTTGGATAAAGTTACCTTTGTATATTTCTTCTGTTTCAACCTCTAGGAAATTTACCAAGTGCTAACATACCCAGAGTTCTATATCAAGCAACATGCATCCATTTAAATCAATGGTCATTTTCCTTTGGGACTTCGGCGTTCGGGAGTTCCGAACATTCCAACAGTCCATTCTCCTGAAGTATCTTCTTCCGGAGTCAAGGATCATGCACCATGTGTCCTTATCATTCGATGGTGGGGTTTCACTTCAGGTGACCCTCAGCTCTATGTTGCTTTCTCCTTGCTTCTGAAGTATGCAATCTAATGATGCATGTCTCCTACAGATCAATTACTATAAATCACTTCGACTATTCTGGCTTCAGGAGTTTTAACCTCTCTACACTAGATTTCTCCCGTAGTGATTTCACCTGAAGTCAATGATTTGTCAACATGTGTCTCCCACATAAAGACGACTACAAATCACTTTAGGTATTCCAGCTTCGGGAGTTTCAACCTCTCCACACTCATTTTCTCTCGGATTTCTTTCACCTAGAGTCCAAGGATTTCTGCCACGTTTCCTCCCTTGGATCAAGGACTCGGATGGACTTTGTTACTCCATGGATTTCCAAAGGAACTCACAGCTGATGGCCTCACAACTCTTCCATATCTGATGCTCTAGAATGACTCTGCTTCCTCCTGAAGGGATCTTGGTCGATAACTCGTTAAACCTTAAGAGATTCTCCCTCTTTGAATATTCCTTCCCACTATCTCTCTTGAGATTTGTTCCTCAAACCCTTTGACTCCTTAGAGGGATGCTTCAACACTTAGTTGAATTTCATATCTGTGCACTCCTTGCAACAGATTTGTGCGCTCTTTCATGAGAAATTTCAAGTTATTCCTCCTGATCTTTTTGAGTCAAAGACTCTTTTGATTCTCTCCTTGCATACGATATGCACACTCTGCATATGAAATTTTCAATCTATCTCTTATGAGCTTTGAGTCAAGATACTATGTTAAATGCACTCCTTGTGTACAGTATGCACTCCTTGCATAAGCTCAAGGATGAGAAACAATTGAAACTTATTCAACCCTTCATGGATTTATTCATTCATGTATAACTCATGCATTCATGAAAACTCATAACAAAATAGAATAGTTACACAACAACACTTTCATGCATTTGTATCAATATCCCTCTGTTATATTTATTCAAATGTAAATGGCTACAACTGATACAAGAAAATAACAACTAGCTTAGAAAATACTAATATGCAACTATAAATTGTTCAACAACATCAGGTTCAACATCCTCATTAAGGTGCATAAGCATCTATTTATACAAGAGGACTCTTAGGGTTTCCTCTAGCTACCTATCCTAAAAAATTAAAAGCATTCAACTACTAAGCCTCTGTTACAATGAATTTTCTAAGATATGCGGATAGGGGCGAATGCTCCATATCTGCATTGTAGTTAATTTCATTTAAGGAAAACTGATATCCTTTGACCTCACACAATCATATAGTCTTTGTTCATTAAATCTTTCTTTAACTTGCAATCCAATCAAAAAATATTTCCTCATAATACACCAATAGTTCAAAATTTAAAACAAATCAAAAGGCGATCTATGTATTGTGCTCATTGTGTTGTCCATGTGTGCTATGCTAACGATGCTCATGCATCATACTCCTCTGGGAAAAAATTCATGGACTCATGTCCATGAGCTCCTTCACTGAATTTCCATGCCTCTAGATATCATCTTCATTTACCCAACTGGCATCTTCTATTGGGCGTCCTTTCCATTTTACCAAATATTTAAAATATGTCTTTCTCCTAGTCTTCTTACCAATCTTTTGATCAATGATCTTCTCCATCTATGGATTTTTTGCTATCAGTATTTGTTTCTCCCACTAAATCTTCTCATGATCTTCTTATCTTTCTGTATCATCTTCCCTGTAAGGATACAGGTCTGAAATGTTAAATATGGGTGATATACCCACATCCCCTGGAAGCTCTAACTCATAGGCATTGGTAACAAACTTTCTTAGGATATTTTCATGGTCCAATCTTCTTCTTCTTCAGCTTTCTATATGTTTCCCTTGCGAACCTTTCCTTTATTAAGTGTGCTAATACTTGATCTCCAACTTTAAACTGAAATTCTCTCCTATGTTAATCAACATTTAATTTATATTCTACACTTCTGCTCTGCAACTACTCCTTGATCTGATTATGAAGCTTCTGCATTTATGCAGTGAAGTCTTCTGCTCCAGCACTTTTGAATTCACTTTTCCCCAGATCTCTCATTTTTTATACTCCTATTGAATTCATTCCATACACTATCTGAAATGAGATTTTTTCTGTATTTTTGTTTGGTGAGTCATTATATGCAAACTCTACTTGTGGTAGAATTTGATCCCACTAGCTATGATGTTCAGTGACCAAACTTCTCAAAAAATATCCTAAACTCCTATTTAACATCTCAGTCTGTCCATCTTTCTGAGGGTGATATGATGAACTAAAAGATAGGTCCATCCCCAACTTCTTCCATAATGTTCTCCAGAAATGACCAACAAATTTAGTGTCTCTGACCAAGACAATGCTCCTGGGAAATCCATGGAGTCTCACAACTTCTTTGAAAAACAAATTTGCAACATGTGTTGCATCACTAGTCTTTTGGCATGGGATAAAGTGTGCCATATTTTAGAATATACCAACCACAACAAATATGGAATCACTCCCCGTCTAGGTTCTTGGAAATCCCAACACAAAATCTATGCCCAATGCATTCCAAGGCATATCTGGGATAGGCAATGGTTGATACAATCCAGTGTTCTATTTCTTTCTTTTGGCATACTAGAAAATCTTACATTTGTTCACAAACTTCTTCACCTCTTCCCTCATACCTGGCCAATAGTAAGAATTGTTCAGCTGTGAAAATGTCTTGTCATGGCTGAAATGTCTTGCTAGACCTCCACTGTGTTTTACCTTCAGCAGATTTTCTCTCATCGAGCACCTCAGTATGCACAATTGGAAACCTTTAAACAACAATCCATATTGAATCATATACTTTGTCCATTGTATTTTTTCCCTGAGCACAGGATTTGCACATGCTTCATATGCTTCTTTAAAATCTGGATCATCACAATACATATCATTAAGGTGTTCAAACCCTAAGGTCTTCACTTGAAATTCCTGTAGAATCAAACATCTCATGCTCAATGCATCAACAACTTTGTTATCATTACCATAAATATGTTTAATGACAAAAGTGAAATTTTGCATAAATTCTATCCAATTAGCATGTCTCTGGTTTAACTTCTCCTGTCTGGTTATTGTAAAGCTTGATTATTGTTATACAAGACAAATTCCTTTGGAACAAGATAGTGCCTCCACTTCTTCAAAGCTTGAATTATGGCATAAAATTCTTTATCACTTCCTCTTAGTCTCATTTGAATTCTCACTGAAATATACAACAAGCCTATTATCTTGGCTCAAGACTACTCCAATTGAAACTCCACTTGCATCACATCTCACTTGAAATGTCTTCTCAAAATTTGGTAAGACCAGAATTGGTTGTTATGTTATCTTCTCCTTCAATATATTGAATCTCCTCTCGTCCTCTTCTATCCATTTGAAATACTTGTGTCTTTTCTTCACCGTGTCCATCATTTGTGCACAAATTCCATTGAAATTTCTAATGAAATTACTATAGAAACTCATTAATCCATGGAAGCTTCTCACCTCAAATATACTCCTTGGTGATGGCCATTCTATAATTTCTTTCACCTTCTCTTGATCCATATTCAATTCATTTGAAAAGATCACAAAACCCAAATATATGAGTTATGTTTCCATGAAAGAGGACTTCTTTAGATTAATCAACAACTTCTTATGATGCAGTCTCCTCATCACTAATGTCAGATGTCTCAAATGCTCCTCTTTAGTCTTGCTAAAGACCAGTATATCATCCATATATACAATCAAAAACTTATCAATGAAATCTTTCAATACTTCATTCATCAGTCTCATAAAAGTACTTGGGGCATTTGTTAAGACAAATGACATAACAAGCCACTCATATAACCATTCATTTGTCTTGAAGGATGTTTTCCACTCATCACCTTCTCTCATCCTTATCTGGTGATATCTACTTTTCAAATCTATCTTTGAAAAAAAAATCTCCACTTAATCAATCCATTAAATCATCCATTCTTGGCAAAGGAAATATGTACATGATGGTGATTTTGTTTATGGCTCTTGAGTCTGTACACGTCCTCCATCCTCCATCCTTATTTTGACTCAACATAGTTTGTACTGCGCATGGGCTCAAGCTTTGGGCTCAAGCTTTCTCTAACCAATCCCTTGTCTAATAAATATAGGACTTGCTTCTTTACCTTCTCATTCTCTTAAGGTGTCAATATGTATGCTTCTTTGTTTGGCAGAATTGATCCTGGTATCAAATCAATATGATGGCTAATACTTCTGATGGGTGATAATTATTTAGGAAACTCATCCACTAGTATGTCAGCAAAATTCTCCAATAGCTCTTGAACTTCTTCAGGAAAATCATCCATAGAAGTACTTGTAAGGAAAACTCTGGGTTTCCTCACCACAACAAACTGCATCTCATGTTCCTTCTTGACCTCACTCA
>JASDQU010227346.1:6672-17328 GCA_032191745.1 Picea mariana | reverse complement strand
GTAGGCTAGTCCTCCACCTGTGCCATTGTTGTGGGGTTGCTCTTTATTTCTAATTATTTTAATTTTCTTTCATAATACCCAACTTGGCCAAAACGACAAACTAGTCATCCACTTGTGCCATTGTTGTGGTTGCTTTTGTTTTCAAGTAATTTTAATTATTTCATTATACCCAACTTGGCCAAAACGGTAGGCTAGTCCTCCACTTGTGCCATTGTTGTGGGGTTGCAATTTAAATTTCCAAGTCATTTCAATTATTGCTAAAGTAATTATATTTGTGCTCTATCTCTACCCCGTATTCTCTCCCCTTGCCACTTTGTGGATCCTGAGTGACAAGAAAGGGAAAAGGTTTGGAGTTTAGTAACTAGGCATCCAAGTTCTTATTGCTTCAATCACCAAAAAGGGTGTCTTGGGAGGTTACAAGGGGTGTAAGTCGGGGACGACTTCATGGCACTAGGTGTCCTCCTTGCTTGAGCGCCCAAGCATTCTGGGTTGACCTGTGGAGCTAGGAAAGGGCCTTGTTTTCCCTTCTTATCAAGCACCTAACAACTCCTTTTGGTTAAGGGGATAACTATTTGGGGTAGTCACATAGTCTAGGCTTGTATCTATCACACTTTAATCCCCCTAATCAAAGAGAGACTTAAAACTTATTAAAATTAACCTACACAACTCTCACAACATTGCATTTCAAGTTTCAAAGCAATTTCAATTTCTTCAAGTTGTGCAATTTTACATTTCAAGCAACTTAGCTTTCATGTGATTCTAATTTCCAAGCAATTTCATGTTTTGAAACACTTTCTCTCATTGTGGATGTTTACATATACTAAAGCACCACTATTTTCGTTATAAGCATTCTTTATTTGCTTGGAGATATTTGTATAAAGCTAGTATTCTTTCAACTATATAACCCTATGTGTAGATATTTCACTATCTAATTTATGGTTGTATAATATTTTAGTTGTTCATTTCATTATATATATATATATCTCATGTTGTATTTCGATTTGTAGATAATATTCATGATTAGTTTAAAGTGTAAAGTAATCTCTTTTATTTATTGTGGATATCTCATAGCAACGTTAACCTTTGTATAATTTTAATTTGTTGTATAATCTTATTGACTCCATTTGCTCTTCTTTAGGCACTAGTCTTTATATAACTTGTAGATTAAGGGGTTTGCTTGTCATTAAAGATTTGGATTTGCATTGTTGATTTTCATTTAGGTTAGGTCCCCTAAATCAATATTCAAAATTAACTCCTAGAACACTTAATGAACTTAACTTAGTTAAGTAGGGTCTACCCCCCTTGGCTTCCCTAGGAGTGAGACTAGATGAAAGAAGTCCAAGTTGAGGTGACAATGGGTTTGGACTTAGGCTTGTGCCTCCAAGGACACACCAAGTGGGTTTAAGACTTCTCCACATTAGTAGGTGTGTATAAGGATGAAAACAAGGTTGTTCTGAAAAAGAAAAATAGTTCGTAATGTTGAAGATTCTTTTGTTGAAGTTCATCATGAAGAAGTTCGGTCTGAGTTTGAATAAGTCTAACTTTATCTTGCATCACATGCAAATCTGATTTGAGAGTATCTTTTTGAATGGAGATTGTGTTGTCTTCAACAATAATTATCAGAGTATTCAATAACTCTAAAAATTTTATACTTTGTTCCTTTTGAAAAATTGAATGATGCCTCCTTATGCAGGTAGGTTAAGATTACAATTGATTTGACAATAGAAAATGGCTTCTTGCAACTCTGCCTTATATACAATTCAATGACTCTAGCAATTGATTGTAGACTCATAAATTACAATGGTTCAATCAATGATTGTAGACTATTTTCATGTTCAAATTTGATTGGATTTCAATGCTTTGAGTTCATAACATTCTCCTTTGATTATTAACTTGATTTTCCCATCGCTAAGATGAACCGATTGCTTGAATATGATTTGTAGCTACTTGAGTACTTGTCTTGATTTCATTGAGTTTCTTTGTAGTCCATGTGTGTATGGTTGTATGATAGATTACAATTGTAGTGTCAAAACTAGAGACAAAAAATCCATCAAGCATCCCAATAATGATTCATCACACACAAATAGTAAGTGTACCTAAGACCCCCTTACTTAATTTTGGGCAGATCCAGGACACATTCTCGAAAATAAATTTATAATTTTATTAATTGATGTGGTACATAAAGCTTTCTTTTAGTTGGTGTCGTGTTGTCCTTTTTAATGAATATTGGTGTTGTGTTATCCTTTTTAATGAATAGACAAAGTAACTTCAACTATGAAAATATCACAAATTTTCTCCCTAGACCACATTTAAAGTCTTTGAAAAAATTCTATCATGCCACCAATGTATCGTTATCAAACATAACACCCTACATTTACTTTGAGTGCACCACTTAATTCACCACTCATGCAATGATATAATAGTACTCATTCTTGCTTTGTTGAATATATGGAATTATTTTATTGTAAAGAAAGGACTTGTTATTGCTCTACTCATGTAGGATAAAGAATAAAATAACCATAAAAAATACCTTTCTTTCCAAGCGTTGAATAGTTCTTGTGGGTTGCTTCATATCAAGTGTTGAATCTGTTAGCGCTAGAATTCAACTCAAGACTGCTATTGAGTTAAGCATAACACACCTTGTTTCAAAATGTTCAATAGGGGGTTTTATGATGGATAAATCCTTGCTTGAATTGAAAGGGAATAATGATATGATCTGTTAGGATCACTTACCTATGTGTAACCAGTCAGGTAAATAAATCCAATGGCTAGCAACTTAAGATTTTAAGTGAAGTGATTTGAGAGAAGGGGAAAAAAAAAACTGATAAATCCACCAACAACAAATATTATTCTTAATGTCCTTATACAACAGAAGAATAAACCTTTATCTAGAAATCATTCCAAATAAGATTTAAGGAGAAGAAACACCGATGTGGAAAATATTACTAAAAACCCTTTAAAGAAACCTTCTCAGCACAAAAGCATTTGTCATAAGCTCGTATGAGATCAGAAAAATATTTCAGAAGAAAACATGAAGATGAAAAACTTAGAAAGAATAGAAACTAACCATTAACTTCATTAGCAACTGAAGTCTTTACATAGGAAAGATAGATAAAAAAAAAATCATTAAAAATACAATATCAAGCCAAAAACATGGATTCAACCCTTTCTTCTTCTATTTCATCAAATATATAGAGTTTTACATCAGTTTCATACATTTATGATCAGTATGATATCTAGGGATATCTCAAACTAACTCTTGTAGGCCCTAAGGGTGAATTTTGCCTATATCTATTGATACATAGAAAATAGAAAACAATTACAACTTAGATCCTATAATCCAAGAAACATTTTTGCATAAAGATAGGTCTTTTGTTGACTTGATTACATTTGGCTGGTACACTACATCCTTCACGAGATCCACCTGATCTTCTGTCATCCATTTGATCCTCTGTTATTCACTTGTTTGCAACACTTGACAATACTAGCTGACTGATATGTATTGTCATACACCAAAAAGAGGTTGTAACTTAAATTTCAAAAGGGATCTTATATCCACTTTTCAAATTCGACAAAATATTACCCTCATCATCTGTTATTCCCATCACAAAAATGCGATTTTATGCTTTCTTCTGCAAAATCGACTGCTACAGGTGTTCCTATAGCGCCCCTGTTTTTCCTGTGAAGAGTGCTACATGAAATTCCTGTAGTGCTCTTTTAAAACCCGATCTTAATATCCTTCATGCCTTTTCTTTCCCATCTTACAAGAAATCATTACTCAAAAGAAGATATTACCTCGAGCTCATGAAAACAAAAAAGCTTTTATCCAACATCCATCATTATAAGTCAAAAATTAGGTTTTTGCATAGACACTTATGATCTCAAATTGAAACTTCTCCCTGGAAAACAGATTTAGCTGCCTCAACTAACATATGCAAGCTGTTACCTCTTGTTTGCTTCATTTCAGAATGAGTTATCATTCTCCTTGGCTTACCATCTTCATATTTGATCAAAGGATTTGGGCCCTTCTTGCTCTGTTTACTTTGTTTTCTTGCAGAAAACTTGTCTTTTCCTATAGGATCCTTTTTATTCACTGTTAGATATTTTTTCTTTAGTTTCTTCTTGTCAACACTGATTTTAGAAACCTTCTTACTTGTTGATGGATTTGCATTAGGGTTTTTAGGCTCTTCATCAATTACTATGACCTTATCTTTAATTGTAGGTTTATACATGACTTTAGACTTCAATCTGAATCTGTTTTGGGACCTAGTACTCCTTTTCCTTACCAGAAATGTATATCTATCAACATCATCTTCAGAAGGAATATAACTAGGAGGAACTATCTTAAGAATGGGTTCTTCAACTTGTACATGGTTTGCAGGGACCTCTACTGTTTCAGGTTTTTCAATTTCATTCAAGATCATAAGTTCTGCCAACCTTTTACTCTTTTTGATATAAAATTTCTGTGCATGAGGGAAAGGATGCCTACCTCCACCCATCATATGAGAAGATCCTTCACTTGTTTTCAAACTGGTTGGAGTGTTCTCAACTCCTTCATATGAAGTCTTCAAATTGATCTTCCTTTTATTTTTCTTTGAAACAGTAGGTGGACTTGTGCTTTAAGATGCTCCCGACATTCATTCAACAACTTTATTAGTCAAATTTTGGGCAGGAGGATGAACTTCTATTTTAAACCCTGATCAGATCAATAATTGATCTCATGTACTCTATCATTTCTCTAGCTCTGCTTTAACGAGTACCTTGATTAACCCTTGATGATAGATACCATGCGAGGGAGTCTTGGGATTTGCTTGAATTTTCATGGTGATTTTATTCAAGTCCCTCAATAAATAATATGACAGACTCATCTTTTTAATTCCTAACAAATGAAGGAGGAATCATAGATGAAACAAGAACATAGTGGAATAACATCCTTCACATGTGATGAAGCATTTGATCATTAGAAGAGCCTCCATTCATTCATCAACTATCCAGTCCCTAGGAATACCCTTGGCCCAATTTGGATCTCTGTGTCCTGGTTTTAGGAATTGATTGATATCCCCACCTGTAATTAATTTTTTCTTGAACCACTTCTCACCATCAACAAGGATATTACAGGATGATGCTATTGATTCCTCTATGGCCTGCATAATCAAATTAACAATCCGAACCCTTTGTCCATCAAATCCTTCAACAAATGCACGAGCTACACTATAGTGATAACCATCTAATTTGGTGCAAAACATATACCAGCCAGCCTGGTCAAAGATATGTCTACTGTCTTCGTATGCCTCCATGATCTCAGGTCCTTCAAGCTCCTTTCTGTTCACATGTCTACTTTTACCCATTCTACTTCCACGACCATAAGACTAGATTCCTTGCTGTAGAAGTGGGATCTGTCTGCTATGTGGAGATAGATACAATATTTGTTGGGTATAAGGAGTAAATTTATATTGACCAGTTTCAATTTGAATCATATAGAAACAAATAGAACTCCAGGTAAAAATAAATGTTTTTGAAAAACACCATCCGTGTGACGTCTTGGGTAATACATACATACAGGTGAAAGTACCACCACCTTTGCATGTTGTGATATGGGTTGGGTACTTGATAACCGCCTTGAGTCTTTTATTGTGCTAGGTAGGATGACTGATGTCTTCAAACCCTCCAACAATACGCGTGATGATGGAACATAGGGACAAGTGGAAGTTCCTGTAGTGCTCTGCATAAACTGTCCTTTGGCATATTTTGGGTGGAAACGACTTGAGAGTCATTATCTAACTATGGTAATCATAAGACATAAGTGACAACACGACGTTTTATCCTAATAGAAAGATTTAAAACTTTAAATGATGTCATAGGATAGTCCTACAAACATGTGCAAAATTCTTCCTTTCCCCCTTTACAAGACTAAGTATTCCTCATTTCTCTCAATGCAACACAATTTTTGACCCCCATAATAAAATTTTTGCACCTTTAACAACCTAATTATGAGTATTTATAGCTTATACAAAAAAAATTTAAATGGAGAAAATAAGAGATGAGAGATGAAACTTGAAGAACATAATAGGTGATAATAGAATCATTCACATGAGATGGGTGCATGGGCTTCCAAATCGATTTTGCTGAGCATGGGTTGTTGAGATCAATGTTATCAATTGATGAATGCGGGTCTCACTCACTGCCTCTTCTTGACATGTGAAGAGGATACATTGTGGAAATATCTCTTTCCAATGATGAATGAGATGCATAACCCATTCCCAACTAAACCCAACCCATGCTGGTCAATGTTAGGGTGGCAATATCTCTTTCCAACTAAAAATTATTTTTATCTTCAAGCGAGCTCGTGGGATCTTGCGCCTTCTATTTTTAGGTGAGGTTCAAACTGTCGACCTATGGCTACATTGTTGAACATATTTGGGAGAGTGAAATATGTTGAGCTTGTACCAAGTCACCCGTTTCAACATTGTAATGGATAGGTCACTGAATATATTCTGTCTAGTGCATGGTGTTATCTCTTGCTAAACGCTAATCTGAGTGCTGGAGGGTGAGCTGTCAACAAATGAAATGAGCCACGATTTTCAGATCTCAAGTGTGAAAACAAATGAAGGTTCGATTGGTTGGAAGATGATCGAGGGTTCGATCTATGGGCAATATTAGTAACAACAACTGCCATTTCCTATTGTAGCTCGCGACCTCTCAAAACCATGTGAAAAATCCTCTTAAGTTTGAGGAGTTCATTGGTTAACTGAAACCATCATTAGATGGACAAATTTGGATGTGTCGATTTGATTGATGGAAGAAGAGAAGGATGAATGATCATTTTTTCGTTTGTTTGTCGAGTTTTTAACTTCGATTTTTCAAGTTGAAGTATTTCCCTTCAGATATATATGAGGGGTTAAGAAACACCGTGGACTCATATGTATTTAGAAACCCAAACTCATGAACGAACATGCAATAGATGTATATTTTAATCTTGTACAACTAATTACTGCAAACAGATTCTTAATAAAACATAAAAGATACAATGGTTGTTACACATTATTTTGGTCACCCTAGTGATCAACTGATGACATGTGTATAACTCACTTCCATGTTCCATGGAAACATTAAAAGAGACTTTCTCCATGAGAAAAGTGGATTAGGTTTTCTTCTTTAAAAACTATGTTAAATGAGGTCATCGTACCCTGCTCTATACTTGGGGTGCGACGATGCCTAATCGTCGCACGCTGCACCACACTAGGCTACGAAATCATCACATGTTACTTGTGCATAGAGTGCAACGATGCTTAAACAAGAGGAAAAGTGAAATTCATGAAAGTTCTAGAAGGTAATATTCTAGAATATGAGGTGGCCTCCGATCAGTTTGGATCTTACTCGCTTCTCTGATTTAGTGGGATCATCCTAATCTCCTCATCCATCCCTCTTTCACCCTATATAAAGAGGGATCTCTTATGGAAAAGGCTAAGGATGGTTTATGTATGAAGAATTCTGCTATAGATTATACTTGACCTAACTTTGCTTTAGCTCTCTAAGTCAGATTGTGGATCTTCTTCATCAAAGGCATTGGAGCAAAGGTGTGTGTGTTGGAGCAAAGAGCCATTGGAAGGGACCTTGCAACATCAAGGCATGAGTTGTATTCTCCACTTCCATTTTAATACAATGCAACAATACATTTCTTCCCTATAAAGGTGTCTTGACTTTTATTGTATAACTCCTTGATCTTATACATAGAATTCATTGGAATATATAGATATTTGTTCTCTCTCTCTTTGTTGGTTTGTGCTTCTTAAACAGGTTCACCATCCTGTAAATCCAAATATGGAGCGATAAGGATGACACTAGCAAGGATCAAGTGTCATTTAAAAGGTATGCCACTTGTCCCTCTCTAAACTATTTTATATGACAATGAAGTCTAAGGTGAAATTTGTATTCTGTCTTGTTTTGTTCTAGCTTCCCGTGGAAGTTAGGGAGATGAGTTTGTGTCCGCACTTACCGATTTGTTCGATAAAAAAATTGGCGACCACACTGGGGATACAAATTCTTTTGGTTTTTTTCTTCTTGTTTTCTTTTAGCCTACCTTATTTTTGGTCAATTTCATTCTCTGAGTCTGTGGCTGATCCATATTGACTCCCTAGGTCTGAAGGTTCATTGAGAAATTTTGTCATTATTTCAATTTTTCTTTATATTCAGAGATCGTCGCATTGTTTCCTATTGTTAGCCTACGACGATTCCTCATTATAGCGCTCTACATGTGTAGTCCAGGGCAACCATGTCTCACTGTGCCTTACTTACAGCCTGCGACGATCCTACATCATCGCACTGTACCCTTCTGCAGCCTGCAACGATTCCTGTAAGAAGTTGTTGGAGTGACAATCAAATTTTCTTTTCTTTGCTCAGATCTGTCTTTACTGTCTGGGATGAAATTTTGGCTTTGGTGAATGATTGGTTTACATCTTTTAAGCCTGGATTTGATTGATTTTCAAGGATTGCAAGTTTTCTTCATAGCTTTGTAAATTTCATCTTTTACTTCTTATTGCAACAGTATAATTTCAAGGCTTTGTTCCTGGGTGCTTGTTTTATAAGACGTTCTTGATCTCTTTTAAGTTTTGGATTGATTTTAAATTTTGGATTGTTATTGATTAAGAAGCGATTTTTGTTTGCATTTGACAAAAAATTTTCTTATCTTTTCATTTTTGTTTACATTGTGAGTTTGATTTGGGAAATAGTGTTGGGAGTGCATTAGTATTCTTAGAACATTATTTCTTTTTGGATTATGTCTCTGTTTTGATTTGAAAAGGAAGGAATTGAAGTTTATTCTTCTTTTTAATAGTCTTTGTAAGAAAACTTTTGCATTCACATATTTGTTGAAAAGAGAAAAATTGGAAAATTTAGTAGTTTTTGATTGTTTGGAATTCATATCATTCGAAGATTGAGAAATTGTGTTTTGTAGCTTTGGTATTTTGAAAAAGAAACCTTCTCCCTATTATAATTAGAGTTCATTGAATTAAATGATTGCATATCATCTCTTCTTGCATTTTATTGGGTCAAGGTCAATTACATCATCAGTTTCATTTCTGTTTCCCTTTTGAGTAAGCAATAACCTTTAAAATACAACGTAATTTTAAAATCTATTAGCAACTTTGATTTTCTAGAAATTTTATACACTAACATTAGCTAGGATAGTGCTTTGGAATAGGTTGTAAGGCACACTCTCCAAAGCATCAAAATACACAATAGTATCTTGTGATAGGGAGAGTACAAATCCACTTGCTACATTTTGTCCTGGGAAGCCCTTCTAACACAAGGGTCAATCATGAGGTCGCATTAGGGATGATAGAGTTACTCACCCTACTCTGTTGGTCTTAGTGTAGAGATTGCATGTGTTATTGGGGGTCACTTGAGAACAAAATCATGTGGGGACCTTATCGAGTTGATTTCGAGCTTAGATACCCTGCCCTTGCACGTGGATCGGGGTGTTGACTGCTTCCCTAGGCATCATTGTCGCAATTGGTAACCTTAGTGGCCTATCTCTTTAGAGTCCTTACATGAGGTGACTATGGAGGGGCAAGTCTTCATGGTACCTAGAATCGACGTTGGCCAAACTCACTCGGGCTCCTTGGAGGGTATACCCATGATTATGTGTAGGAGATTTCACCAGGGTGTAAGTCTGTTAAGTAGGTTGTCAATGTAACTTTTACACCCACTTTATCCCAACCCTTTCTTGTCTTGATTTCGCGACATTGGATTTCATCACCAACTAGTGACTTTGAAATAAGAAGGTTTTTTTGTGTGTTTGATATCTAGATTTTATTAGTGAGTGCTGTTTGTTTCTCCAGTTGTCCATAGATTTATTTCATTCTTTATTTGGTGCAGCCAACATCGGCCCTCGCCATTCATGTAGGATGCAAGGGTTACCTTCGGAAGACCCGGAAGAGTACACTCCTTTTCTTCCTAACTCACTAGAGGGTTCTCTTGAAGGAGCAATCAATAACGACGTAGCCTCTGAGATTGGAATTTATACTCCATTGGAGGAATCAATACTTCGTGTAAATATGTTATTGAGTGTTAGACAAGATCCACTTTTGCTCCGGATAAATTCATCGGGAGGCGTTATTGCTTAATATTATACTAGAATACATGCATGACCTTACACAGAGTTTGGTGTAGACGATCCACTCTTCCAAAGTGAATCTTTTAGAACTCTGGTTCGTACTGTTGGAAATTTTAATCCTAGCTCTTCTGCCCCTGTCCGTTCTCTTTGGAGAACCTCTTAGGGACAACATATTTTTGAAAAACTTGGAACGAGTCATCTACGCTAGAGGACCTCTAATCAACCTATGGAATCACATTTACCTGTGACTTCCACTGCTTATAAAATACCCTTAGATCATTTTACTGGCACAACCAGTAATGTTGTCACAGTCTTAGACCAATTATTGGTTGGTTCTCATACAATTATTCCTCTCTAGCTCACTAGCTCTACCATGGTCCCACAAGTTACGTCTGTTTCTACCGGAAGTACAGTAATCACTCAATATCCTATTGGAACACCACTTCTGCTTAGATCAAATCCATCACTTCCACCTGGGTATCATGCTCTGAATATTTCTATTGCTAATCCTGCCCAGAATCCATACAGAGGGCCTAATCTTT
>JASDQU010227345.1:0-16608 GCA_032191745.1 Picea mariana | reverse complement strand
ATGGATAGTTCCTCCATATGCAATCATTACTTGAAACTCTGGCACTAGATATATAAAGCAACTGAGAGCTTTGGCTAATTTATAGTGAATGAAATTATGAGTACTGCCAGAATCAATTAGGACTATTACCTTTTTCTTTTTGATGTATCCTTCGATCTTGATGTAGAAAAAATTTTATAGGGAAAATGCCAAGGTGTTTCAGATGTATCAACGAAACCCCGAGACCTTGAGCTCTGATACCATATGTTAAGAACCAAATATCAATATAGCATAGAAAAACCTCAGAATAAGTAATCAACGTCTTGAAAAAGAGATAATCTCAGATAATAAGCCTCTTCGAGGGAGAAACCTCCTTTTACCCCACTTAAATGTTCAAGTACAAGATGATTCCAAATGAAAATGTCTCCTTGGTATATATAGGAGACTGGGAGGTATAATTACAACTAATGTAATAAAGCCAACATAAATAAAATAACATTATTAATGTAATATGCCCCAATTAAGGGGTAATGAGCCAATATTAGGGCTTAACAATATCTTGTGAGCGATGGTATTCCTTGAAAATTTTCCACCTGCAAAACCATCATTGATATCCTTCAAAACCTTGTTTGCATCTTCACATTCGAGACATCTTAAAATTATCCCATCATAATTCACGCAAAAGAGCATCGAATTTATGAGGCGATATTGTGCCAATTTTAGTCTGAGAGCTCTCATTTCCTTAGGGTTTAGGTTTTATGGGAAATTCCTGTGATGCTGGAGATAAGTTAGTTTCCCATACCAAGACTCCTACCATGGGGGAACATATAAAACTTCACTACACTATAATTCCAATTCATTCTCCCACCCAGAGTCTTCATTTACTTGGTCTTGGGATTCAGTGGCCATTTTACATAATCCTTGTCCCTTAACCAGTTTGGCAGGTTTTATATCTAGATCAAATTCTTGGACAATTGCCATCCCGTTTCCTCTTATTTCCCCCATATCCTATTGAGTGAATATGGATCAAACTGTAGGATGAGGCACAATGACTTTTGTGTGGTTTTTTAGGATGTAAGATCTGGAATGTTTTACTGCCTTGTACACCACATAAGCCTGTTTGTCTATAATAGGATAATTTAGTTCATCCCCTTGGAGATTAGTGCTCATAAATGAGACTGATGCCTTATTATTGTTATCATCCTTCTGAGTCAATACTGCAGCTAACGATTGGTTGGAGGAAAAAGTATAGAGGAAAAAATCTCTGCTAAAGTCAGGACTTCGCAACACTGGAGCTTGAGATATTGCAGTCTTAATATTGTTGAAAGAAATTTTTCGTTCGTCATCCCATTTAAATTCAACATCTTTGCAGATCATTTTTTGTAAGGGTTTAATATATCAAGGAAATCAGGGGTAAACTTCCTCACAAAATTGATTTTCCCAAAGAAGGATTGCATAGAATTTTCGTTGTGGGGTAAGGGAAGATGAGCTATTGCCTTAATTCGTTCTGGTTCTATGCAAATTCTTGCTTGAGATATAATATTACCTAGTAGTTTCTCTTCCTCGACACCAAAGATAGTTTTCTTAGGGTTTAAAGATATACCGTATTTCCTACACCTTTCGAAAATCTGGGTTAGGTGTTGGATGTGATCTTCTCTATTTATTGAATACACAATCACGTTGTCCCAATAAACTACTACACATCTGTTGATTAGTCCTGGAAAATATACGTCCATGGCCCTTTGGAAGGTTTCCACTGCATTGATTGACCCAAAGGGCATGCGTTTATAAGAAAATGTTCCCCACTTGGTTCGAAAGGTAGTTTTCAATCAGTCTAACCTGAAAGATAATTTTAGCATCTAGTAATTTCTTTAACTCCTGACACATGAGGGGTTCCAGAGATGGGTGGTACTTCTGGAATTCTTGTTGGAAGGGTTTTACTCCACATTTTAACGAGATTGTGTGTTGGATAATATGAGTATCATATGTTTTCATATATCGATAGGACCATGCAAAAACATCTTGATATTCTTTGAAAATTTTGAGATAGACCTTCCTTTCTTCTTTAGACACTGTCTTGCCTAGATTTATATTTTTAGGGTTTTCCAGGGTTCCTAGGTTTACGGTCTCGTACATAGGATAGGATCTCCCTGTCTTTGTGTTTGTTGACCCTTTAAATATTTCCGTTAAGTCAAATATGTTCTCCAAATTGGCTACCCCTTTAGGTATCATGTGAAACCTTAGTTTGTCAGTTGAGTGATCTGTTTCCCCTCTTTGTTCATGGGGATCAGTTTCTAATAGTCAGGTCTTTAAAATTTTCCTGATTGGTTAAGAAGTTTATGATCTATTCAACTCCTTCAAAGACCTTCCAATTAGAAATATTCTTGGGCACTAATGGTTTGTAGAGTAGCTCCACAATGAACCAAGATGATTCATAGTATTTTAAAGGGGATAGCCTCGAGGCAGCAATGGCTAGGGAATCGACAAGAGTATTCTTTGTTCTGGGGATCACTGTAATGTTGAAGGCTTCAAAATGTTCTATTAGCCTGTGCACTTCCTTTTGATAATTCCTCAGGCGGGGAGAGTTGCAGTGTATAGTTTTCCTTACTTACCTAACGATAATTTCAGCGTCTATGAAAACCTTTAGTTCTTTAACATTTAAGTCTATGGATTTATTTAGCCCTTGCACTAAAGCTTCATACTCAACAATGTTATTAGTGCATTCAAATTCTAGTCTGCAGGACAAGAAATTTTGTTTCCCCTTTGGATCAATGAGGATACAGCTCGCTCCCAATCCTTCTTGCGATTTAGACCCATCAAAGTACAAGGTCCAAACTTGTGGGCAAAAACCATCAGCTTCTCCTTGCCTAATAACTTTTTCCTCTCCACCTATTTTCTCTGTGGTTTCCAACAGAGGTTCTTGACAGAAGATGCTTTCTTCCACCGCTGCCGGTACATTTTCTTGAAAATTAATTTTAGAGTTTTGAGTAAGAGGAACATCAGATGAGATAGGGGAGAAATTACCAAATTCAGAATCACAGGAGTAGTTTCCTAGCACGAGGAAATATGCCAAAGAGGGTTCATTGAGGGCTTCTAAATCGATGACTGTATGTTTGATATACCTTTCCCTATCGATCCTAATCATGTTTGTGTGTCCCTTTAATGGAAACCAAAGGTGAGCCCAGTCTGTGATAAATTATCCATTCAACTTCTCAGACCAATCTCGACTAAGTAGAATTCCATAAGCTTCTGGTATATCTACTACAATGATGTAAATTACTTGAACAAATTTTAGGTGCGTCACCATTCTGATCATGACATCCTTGAGTTCTCCAATAACTTTCACCTAGGTTCTATCTAGTTGCATCACATGTTTATCACTTTGGAGATGGATTGCACTTAATTTCTTGCAAAAAGATAATGGCATAACATTGGAGGATGCCCCTGAGTCAACCAAATAATTATGGAGGTTTCTATTGAAGACTTCAAACGTCAAGAGGAACAGTGGGACAAACTACTTTCCTTTTTTATCTATAGAGCAAGAGTTCACATTTGGTTTATTTTTTAGATATGTGGGGGATGGATTTTCCTCTTGGTTAGTGTTGGTTATAGGAGTTTCTATTGTCTTCAAGGCTTGTAACATAAATTCCTTTGGCTGGGGAATTATGCACATGTCCATGACCGATACATTTGCTTTTAATATTTTTAAATCTTCTATTATGTTGAAGTCTAGCTTGGGCGATTCTCATGTATGGATGTTTATAGGATTTCTTTGGGAGACAAAAGGTGCTTTCGAGTGATTGGATGTTTATTTTCCTCTCGAAGTTTGGGAAATGTTAAGGTCATTTGAGACCAGATGACCCCTACTTCGTGTTTGCACAACCAAGACCTCCGCGGGTGGTTCTTGAACCTAAAATATATCATCGGAAGGCATTGGAAAGTCAGGATCCCACAACAACATTGTTGTTTCTTCCAGCGGGTCAACTTCTTCCATATCAACAATATTCATCGCTGAGCCGCTTGACTGCTCAGTAAGGGAAACCTCATCTAGGAATTGATTGGCCATCAAATTCATTGCATGCACCCATTGTGGACAGTCTCTTTCAGAATGTTTCTCTTGGTGATAGGCAGAGGAAGAATCAGATGCTACATTTCCCAAGGTGATGTTTAAGTTGGATGGGGGAGGTTCAATTGATTTGAATGGTGGGTTTCTTTTAAAAAAGGGTTTATAGGACCTTTGGCCTTGGTTTTCTTCCCCTTCACTTCTTTTCATGTCTAGGATTTCATTTGACAACTTCTTTATCATCCGTTGTAGGTCCTCTATGTCTCCACTTCCCTTTTCGGGCCCTTTTTATGTTTGTTTCCTTGGGGGTCTGGTCAAAACAATTCCTCTCCTGGGTGGAGGTTGAGTTTACTTCTTAACTAGTGAGACCTAGCCCTCTTTACATCCCTTCATTTGGAATTCAATTGTTTTGGCTTCCTCGAAATTTTCAGCTAGAGTATGCTTGGAAGCCCTTTTTACAAACATGGAAATAGAAGCAAGGAGAGCATTAACGTATACTTTGATTTGCAATTCTTGAGTGGGTTTAGCTTCGGGTTGAAATTGGTTTAGGATAGTGGTAAATCATTGATTGAAGTCTTTAACCTTTTCTTTTGAACTCATGGTAACAATGAACAGTTCATCCATTAAAGCTCCTGTAGTGGTTTCTTCTGCAAATTTGTGTAAAAAATATTTTTGAAACTTCGTCCAACTAGTTATGGACCCTATAGGCAAGTCAAAATACCACGCCGAGGCTGAATTCTCAAAGGTATAGGGGAAAATCCTGCATACTACATCTTCATGTTGGACATTCATCATTCTAATAGCTAGTATGAACTTTTTGATATGGTCTTTAGGCAATCTTGAGGTTTCAGGGTCAAATTTAGGGAGTAAATTTTTCTAGATGTTGGGCGAGGTTATGTACTCGTACGGGGATTTATAGAGAATCGCTGGCCAACCAGGGTTGATTATTATGAAGTGGGTTTCCCCTTTCTTCATTATGATCATTGTTATCCTCCATGTCATTTGATTCTGAAGACGAGCGATCCAAGTTAAACCCTTCCTCTTCAGATTCAAAATCATCAAGCTCAGAGTAGTTACCACTTGGTGTTTCAGGGATTACATTAAGGGGATGTTCAATCTCACTGAGGGATAAATCTATCAGGTATTCTATTGTGTGAAAAACACCCTGGTCGGGGGTGTCTACCATTGGTTTGCTTACTTGTTTTCTACAAGTAAGTAAAAAATCTAAGGGTAGTGCTCCAATTTTTTGGGTGTAAGCTCTTGTGATTATTCTGAACTGGTTCAACTCCTCGTGGGGAAGAGTGTAAGGTATTTCAGGGAATACATGTTCTTCCTCTTGCTGGGGTGATTTACTCATTTCAGGAGTACCCAGTGTATGTGGGATGTCTTGAGAATGAATAGCCATGCATGTGGGATGTTTTGAATCTATAGGTTGTGTGAAATATTGTATCATAAATATTGTTATCCATTCATTCAACAAGCCCTCCTTCTAGCGCCAATTCTGTTGAGGGGCCCTAAATCCATTTAACTCAACAACAAGAATCAAACCCACCAAAGAGTCCCAATTAGACTCTGTAGCGTTTGATGGTGGAATGGTTCTCCAGATATTTCAATCCAGCCAATTTATCGATGGGAGTTACATAGTGATTGACATAATATCTTCTTATGAAAGTTCCTCCTTCAGTTTAAAAGTTCTTTTTTTGTATTTTCTCTTATTAAATGGGTATGATTAAGAGATGGGTGTTGGTATAAACCATCTTAAAAAAGGAGGTTTATTAACTATTGGAGAAGGATGAGCTTGGGATAACCCTAGTGCTCAAGCATGCAGACAAATATTTTCACACCTGTTATAGGCCTAGTACTAATACATTAACTTGCTTGTATTTCAATTATTGCTTGATATATAATTATCATTAAGAAAATACACATGCAATAAGATGATGACAAGGAAAATAGTTCCCTTAGATATAATCATTAATCACACATTAACACAACGATTTTCTTTCATCATTAGATACAAGAACTACAAAAATATTTAAACAACTAACTTATCAATAGATTCAAAAACTCTTACTCATTACAACATCCATTCATGAAATAAAGTTGGAAGTAATTCCTCCTCAAATCCAATCACACACGCCTTTGATAAAAAAAATAGAAGTTTGTCTCCAGTCCTAAACAACACTTCTCAATTAAGGTAGTTCGGAAATAGTTCTTCACAATTCCAAAAATGAGTATCTTTTCAAAAACCATTGACCTATTCTAAAAGGTCAATCCTCTTATTTATAATGAATAATTAACTAAAAATAACTATCAAAAGTTAAAGCTAAGTAAAACAAAACATCGCCACATGATGCTTCCATCTCTCTGTCTTCTAAGAGTCATCAAATAGTTTCACTAAAGTGGATGAATATTCTCATACTCTGACCATTTGGCAAAGAGTTCCTTGCATGTGTTGGCATACATGAATTTGTGTTGGTCCATTGGGGCTGAAAGGATTTCTTTTACTTCTACCTCTCGTGCCCGATACTTAACTATTTTGACACTTAACTACTGCAATACTGCTCGAGCCTTGATCGAGAGCTCCATGAATTGTTGTACTTGACCTAACGTCATGCTTTCCACCTTTTTTTATTCTTGTTCTGCATGTTGCTTGACTATGTCATGCAAGTCGAAAAAGACTTCGGGTGAGCTGAATTCTGGTAGGTCAATGTCTTTCATCTCTCGATTGATCTTTACCCAACTCCTTTCGCAATCGATCGATTTTTCCTGAATTTCCCACTGAGGCTCCTGGGCCATTTTCACCCAGTATTCGGTTGTTTTCCTGATCCAATCTATGTTGTTGTCCCTCAATACCCAAATAACATTCTCTTCAGTGTCTCCACCCTTTTGAACTGCGTTGATGTAATCGATCCTTTCCACTACTTGGTGAGCCTTCTCATACCACCTTTCCACGTCCTTGTAAGTCCCTGGCACCATAAGGGTGTCTTCCTGAAAGTCGATTATTCCTATAGGGAAAAGGTGTCATTTATTCATGAATTTGTCATAGGCATCTTGGAACTCACTTATCAGAAACATCGTGGATTGTGTGGAGTCCTGATAGTATTTTTCCAAATGGCACAGATGTTCCAACTACTTTAGCACAATGACCAACTCCTATTCATCTTTTCTTGCTCTATCCAGGGTGGCATTTATGATATCCATCCCTGCATCGATAATCTCAGAATTCTTGGCGTGCTCTGTGCTGATCAGTTTTTCCTTTGTGGTGATGAGAATCAAACTATCCAATGTAAGCATCCTCTTTTTAGTGGTTCTCTTCATGATGGATTTTATCTTTCGTTCATAGGAGATTGCTTGTATATCAGAAACCTCATCAACCGGTTCATGGATTTGTTGTTCTCCTCAAGTTAAAGTATTCCCCAGGCTCCTGACTATGTATATTTGTTCTAGGATGGGTTCCTTAACCTCTTCCATATGTCTCGATGGCTCAGCTTTCGTTGGTTTCTCATCAGCTGGTAAGGTATCGGCCAAAACTGAGGAACCGAGGGAAGGTTCAATACTTACTTGGAAATCAGCTATTGAAATGTCAATTTCTTGTTGGGGAATTTCCTCTTCATGTTTTCCTGATGCTAGCTCATCCCTCGAGATGTCCATTGGGGTTCTTGGTACGTCAAGTGGATCAATGTCTAAGGAAATTTTGATCTCATGCTCTCTCTGCAGACGACTCTGAACTGGAGCATCGAGTCCTGGGGTAGATTCTCTCTCAGGTTCTTTCTCCTCTGTAATATGCACTTGTGTCACCAGGGACACCTTCGAACTGCCTCATCACCATAGATGGTTATCAGGTTGAACAAGGGATTTGGTACACTTATTACTCCTGATGTCCTCGCTATCTCAGGTTGGGTTGAAATTTCCCTTGGTGATCTGATCTATGGTGGTGGAACTTCAAGGTTTTCTGACTGGATGATTTCTTCAAGTTGCATCGGCTCTAGGCCACTTGGCTCTCCCCTACTTTCGATTGGGTCATCAACGGGAATCCTCATCATTTCTATCAGATCAAGGTCATTTTTCAATTGATCAATGATTCTCTTTGCCCCTTCTAGCAAGAGTAATCCCCTTCTCTGTGCCTCTGTTGTCTCTGTTGCTCTGATTTCTTCCCTGGCTCTAAGGGCCTCTTGAGCTGACTGTTATGTTGTTTCCACCTGTTCATCCATGATCATGTCCTTGAACTTGGTTATATTTGGGTTGGCCATTCTTTGTATCACATCGTCCCAATCCTAGGCGCACTTTGTGAAAACTTCATCCTCAAAATTATCATGAGCGTATAGCCAACATAATGATACCTGTGAAACATGTTGGAGGACTAGGCATTTAGGGTCGTGGTTGCAGAATTAGCCTGTCAGGAACCTAAATTCAGGTTGTATCAACCCTTGTTGTTTGGCTTGAGCAATATCCTTTACTAGATAAAACCCCACATGGAAACCATAGGGTATGAAATCCCACTTCTTGTCCTTGACCAATGTGGAGTTATAACCCTGCAGGATATTCTGATAGCAGATTTCTCCCACAACAATCTGGTATAACACATGAGAGGGTAGGAGATGTGGTGCTCCAGTCACCCCGAACACCCTGATATAGGTTGAGCATTTGTCTAAATACCAATGGCCTACCTTTTCTACCATTTTCTTGGTTGCTGCAAATAATCTTCAGCATTCCTTCTTAAAAATAAAAAAATGAATACAGATGATGAATTCATCGCAGATGAGTGCATAAGATTTTTTATACTTGTTCTCCCATATTATGCTGAAATAAACGTGAACAGGGAGCTCCACAATGTGCCAACTTATATTCATGCCGACAAAAAAATCAATTGCGTAGATGACATCGAGTAGGTACGAAGCCACGTGGAAAGCAGGTGTTTCCTGTTCTTTTTCCATCTGAGCCTATTGTACATAGGTTCTCAGTTGATTGGAATTATTTCTCCCTAGTTGAAGCTTCTTCCGGAGATCGCCATTGTGTTTTACAAAGGCATCCATGCTTCCGAAAACTTGGAGTAGTCCTTTTCTCCATATAGTCGGCATATGAGAGCCATCAAATATATGTATGGCTCTCTCAAGTTGGCCATCCCATATGAGCCATTTCTCTAGTTGGTAAAATTCTTGTCCTCTTTCCACCATGAGGCCATCAACCGAATGGTGTCATGGAATTCATATAACTTCACGATGAAGTTTGTGTTTAGTCGCTCCTCTGGGTCTCTGAGCTTGTAGTATTTCTGGACTTCCATCGGGATGAAAACTATGACACACCCATCATTATCATCATTTATTAAACATTTTTGTGCATCTGTATGGTCAATTAGCCACTTCAGAACCTTTATGTAAGGGAAAAATAGGATTCTGTTGGCTACCATGTACAAATAATACTGTCAAATGTTTGGGAAAATCTGGTCATCGAGCGCCCTTACGTCTGGATCGTTGTGTGGGATATACTCCGAGTAATCATCTTGGTTGATTCTATTGAAATGGTCCCCCCACTGTGGGAGCACTACTTTGGATCAAGTTCCTGCCTCTATATCACCGAAGACCAGAAGTTGGAAAATATATTTCTTTGTTGAGGTTCTTATGACTGGTTCTACCCTGGGAGCGTATTCGAGCTTCCTCGCCGCACCAGGAGAAGATCTTTCTCCTGTCTTAGCTTCCTTTAGCTTGGATTCTCTCGGAAAATGTATGGTGGTTGGATTTCTCGACAACATTTTACCTGCAGTTAATCATAGTTTAGAGATTGTGCAAGAAAATCAGATGCATATATAAATCACAACCGCCAAATCTTGACAAACTTGAACACATAACTTTGTATCTTGTTTAACTTGGTTTTGATAATCTGAGGATCAACATAGTCTCGAGACACTCTCTTTTCTCCTTCAGATGCTTTAGAATTAGAACTTGTGCACATAATGTATTTTTTCAAAACAGTTCTAGAGACTTAAACAGAGATGAACTTACCTTGTCGCATCAACCATTCAATTCAGGTTATAAGTGTAATTTCATTAAATTTGCCGCCAGATCTTCAAAGATGTTTAAAATTAAATTCATTGTGGGATGACGGTGTGGGCACGGGTTGTAAAGTGGCATATCAGTGATATCAAATTGTGGTTGTTCAATCGATGCACGAGGTAGAAACAAATGTGGGATAAAGCATTAACTGGTTTATTAAATTTCAGAATCCGATCGTATCTTATGCTGTAAAAATTCCATCATTTTTCTAGTCTAGTTGGTGGGTCAGGGGTCGGGGGTCGGGATTCTACTTCAGACACTTTTCATTGATATTTTCTTGCAAAATCTTCGACGCCAATCGATCTTTTCGTATGGAGATGATGTGTCAAAGCTGACTAGGAGGCATGACTAGGACCCAGGGAACCTTAACATGGCTCGAGATGAAACTAGGTCGTACGACCCCCTTACGTGATAAAGACACATGGCATTAGATACCAGTGACTTCATTTTCTTGTTTTAATCAGAATCGAGACTTTCTTTAAGATATATATTCTAAAACCCAATCCTATCTTATCGACGTCGAAAAGTATCAAGGATCGCAGATCGACAATATAACTACCCAAGTGCTCTCGGATCGACTCTCTCAAAAAAGTCCCGAGGCAAAAAATGCATCGGGGGTCGGCTATATGTTTGTCGAAAAAAAAAATGATTGTTTTACCCTTTCTATATTTCCCTGACCCTGATAAAGCACATCGATCATCGACTATCGATGATTTCTTTACGTCCTTTTTTAACGTCTATCCTTCTCATATTTTGTTTCTACCAAAGGGGATCGACTATCTCTTGAAAATTCATGCGAATAACTTACGCAAAAAAAATCCAACTTCTTCTGATGATGTTGGGGGTCAACGCTCAATGACTCCCTTAACTGTGTGGTCCCTTTACTTGCTTGAATTTTTTCCAACGCCGAACCTAAGCGCGTTAGGTGCAATGTTAGCTACCGATTCTTAATTCGGGTGTTAAGTTCTTTTAGACATGAGGTTTCACAAGTTCAAACAAACCTGACTTGATGATAAGAGTCATGAGAAAAAAACAAAGATAAACCATTTCCCAAAGTGAAATTGATTCAGACAGTGACGAAAACAAGCGGTACCCAAAAAGTGATAAAATTTCTAGAAAACATAGGCCACAAGGCCACAAGGCCACAAGAAAAAATATGTGTACATGCATAATATCTAGAAAACATAGGCTACAAGAAAGGGTATCCAAGCGGTTCCAAGCAGAAAGAGCACAAGGAATCTTCCAAGGAGGGGAAGAACAAGTGGAAAGGGAAAAAGGATAATAAGATGGTGGCCACTACACATCAGTGAATTGATCCTATAAAATATTGTAACCATTGAAATATTTATGGGCACACTAAGGAAAAGTGATGGAAAATACATCCAAGTTGAACCCGAAGAACCACAAGAAGGATTCAAAGAAAAATAATCTTCTAGCTACAAATTTTAGCAATGAGGTTGAAAGAAGCTCCAATTTCGATGAGAATATTGTTTTCATATCAATGAAAAAGGACATGAATCTGAGTATCCTTCATCACTAGGAAGAGAAGGAGATGACCAAAATATTCCACATCAAGATCGAGGTCAAGAGGACCAAGATAAACACCTTTTTCAAATTTTATTCAGAGGATGAACTCATAGCAACAAATTTGGTAAAAAGTCTTAGATTGAAGGTTCATGATCATCTTATCCCATATACATTGGGATGGGTAAACAAGGATGCAGAGATCAAGGTAACAAAACAACGTAAGATTAAATTTGTTGTAAGTGTTTTTTTTTTAATGAAGTGGAGTTGGACATAGTACCCCTTGATGTATGTGGAGTAGTGTTTGGAAGCTCCTACATGAATATGAGGGATGCAATATTCATGTGGAGAGACAACCAATACCAAGTATGGAGAGCCAACCAATACTGACTAATCAAGGATGGAAAGTCCTACATCATCAATGCTCATAAAAGAAAATCAAAGATCTCATTGGTAAGTGCCAACCAAGACAAGAAGTTGATTATTTCAAGTAAGAAATATGTTTTACTTTTATTAAGATAAAATAAGAATGAGTATGTCTCGATAAGAGTAAAGGCATCCCTAGAGGGGTGTACGAAAGAGAAAAAACATCAATTGGAGGAATTTTTAAAGGAATACAGAGGAGTGTTCGAAAAACCTAAAAGGATACCTCCCAAGTGGGAAGTGGAACATGAAATACAATTATTTCCAGACTCCCCATTGTTGAATTTTGGGTTGTATAGACAATCCAATCTGGAAGCAAATGAAGTGAAGAAGTGGTTGCAAGAACTATTGGAGAAGGGTGTGATTTGAACAAGCACCTCACCTTGTGGGTAACCTATCATAATTGTACCAAAGAAGGATGGGATGCGATGAATGTATATTGACTAAAGAGCATTAAATATGATTAGAGTAAAACATTGGTACCCTCTACCTAGAATCGATGATCTATTAGATCGGTTGCAACACATAAAATATTTCACCAAGTTGGATCTGAAATCAGGATACCACCAGGTACACATCAAGGAAGAAGACACTTGGAAGACTACCTTCAAGACAAGGAAAGTTTTGTATGAATGGTTGTTCATGCCATTTGGTTTATGTAATTCACCGAATACATTTATGAGAATGATAAATGATGTATTTCACCCATATCTATATTCATTTGTTATGGTATATTTGGATGATATACTAGTTTATAATGTTACATGGGAGGAGAACATCTCACATATCATGCAGGTGTTAGAGACTCTAAAGAAGCATCAACTACTAGATAACCTTAATAAATTTGAGTTTGCTCAACAATATTTGGTGTAATTGGGGTATGTAAGCAATGAAGGGGATCTCAAGATAGATCCTACAAATATGGATGCCATCATAAAATGACCAGTTCCTACAAATGTCACCAGTTCCTACAAATGTCACTGAATATAGGAGTTTTGTTGGGGCAACATAGTACTTGTGAAAGTTCATATCTTCTTTTTCAGTAGTAGATACACCACTCCATGCCATAATGAGGATTGGTAAGAGTTTCCTGTTTGGAATTAATCAACACAAGGTTTTCAACGACCCGAAAAAAAGATCAAACAAACACCAATTCTCTCATTACAAAACTTTTAAAATTCTTTCGAAGTGGAGAAAAATGCAAGTGGGCATGCCATGTGAGTAGTATTGATGCAAGGAGGAAGGAATGTATGCTATCATTATGAAATATTTCATAGGGAATTTCTCAACTACCCTACTTATGACAAGGACATCTATGCCCTGGTTCAAGCTATCAAGAAGTGGAAGAACTATTTGATGGGAAATGAGACTTCCATCCACATAGATCGCCAATCGCTACAATATTTGTAGGACCAAAGTAAGCTACAACAAACTAGACATTACAAGTGGATGGGTTTTTTACAACAATTTCGTCTAGTCATCAAGTATAAGAAGGGAAACAAAAATAGACATGCTTTCAAGGCCACCCACATCGAATATTATAGCTCTGGGAACTCTGATTCACATGGATCCTTTTAACCATGATGCATATAGAGAGGCATACAAAGAAGATGAGGACTTCAAGGAGGTGTTTCAATAACTACATGGACAAATTCATATAGAATAAAGTGATGGAAAGGGTGAATAACATTTACAAAATGGTTTACTCTACAAGGTAGATGAGCTCTGAGTCCTTAAAGGTGAATGCCTACAACTTATCAGAGAGGCTCACACCTCCATGGTTGCAGGAAATTTTGGTGTTGAAAAGTCAGTTTCAAACTTACATAGGTATGTGTATTGGCATAGAATGCAAGAAGATGTAGTAGGGTATATTAGAGGATGAATACTTTGTTGTACCAACAAGCCCAATAATAGGAATCAAGGCCTATACCATACCTTACTTGTACCCACTCAATCATGGGAAAGCATTTCCATGGATTTTTTGGGAGGTTTACCAACAACCAGGAAGGGCCATGACTATCTATTTGTGGTAGTTGATAGGTTAATAAATATTTGATTTTCCATGCCTTGTAAAAATACCATCAAAGGGAAAGAAGAAACAAACATGTTCTTTGAAGAACATGTATAGGTGCACTCTGGAATCACAATGAGAATAATCTTAGACATGGATACCATATTTCTTAGTACATGTTGGACTACATTAAGGGATAATATGGAAACTAAGTTGAAGAAATATACAACATTCCATCCACAAACAGATGAGAAGATAGAAGCAGTCAACATGAATTTGGTGCAACTTGATCAGAAGCATCCTAAGACCTGGGATAAAAATATGATCTACATACAACACTCTTATATTAGAGAATTCCACACTTATATTGGTGAGTCACATTTTGAAACATGCTTTGTATATTTTCCACCTTCACCCTTGGATGTTGTATATGGAAAACAAGGAGTAGTGAGGGAGGACCTCAGAAGAGATGCATTGAGAGAAGAAATTAAAATGTGTTAAGAGTATTAGAAAAATCCATTTCCAAGTAAAAGAGACATTGAAGAAGTCACAAGAAAAATATAAATTCATACACAATCAACACTGAACCAAGAATTCATTCAAAATGAGAAATATAGTTTGGTTACAACTAATCAAGGAAAGACTACAGGGTTCTAGTAAGAAGATCAAGGTTTTGTAGTATGGATATTTTGAGATATTGGAGAAGGTAGGAGATAATTCCTATAGACTCAATGTACCCCGATACATGTACATTCACTCAATAGTGAATGTGGGGAATCTCAAAATCTATGATCCTTCCATGTTGGATCAGGAGGAGGAGCATGTTCTATGTTTCATAGAGGACATAACACCATAAGCCTTGGAAGAGTTGGAAGAAGAAACAATATTGCAAAGGTAGTCTAGAACTACAAGACATGGGAACACAAACTTTGGAAAATTGGGTTGAAAGGACAACTTCTAGGAAAAACAAGTGGTACTTGAGGGAGAATGTAGAGGAAACATTTCCTCACCTCATTCAATAAATATTTTTGGGACCAAAATCCTACCTAAATGGTGATGTATGATCCAGATTGGGTCATTATATTATTTTTCATCTATCTTGATGATTTCAGAGTGGAAAAATTGGAGGAATCAATCTCAAGGTCGTTTTAATGGTAGGTCCCAATTTGGAAAATTGGGGTTTGAAACCTTTCAAAGCCATTTTGAGGCATCAAATGACATTTTTTGGGGTAAAAAATTTCCCAATTTTAGCTATAATACCTTAACGTTATTCTACACATCAAAGATATTTCCAATGGTGCATACATCATATCAATCATAGCTCATATGAAAAATTTATGCTTCCCACAAGTTGATCTACCATGTTGACCACCATGTTATGAGTGGATGCCATATTATCCCCCATTACTCATGCATATGGGTCTAGCCACATATGGAATTTCAAGAATATTATAGAAGGTCCAAAATCTTATCACAATTGAGCATTCACTAATACATATGAGCAAATTTGCGATGGTTTTTCGTTGATATTGCCACACTTATCTGTCGCAATTTCCATGAAAGACAAGATTTTTTTTCGTCGGAATAATTTCGTCGCTATATCCACGATCCAAGTGTGTGTGGAAACATCGATGAAATTAGCTCTCCATGTGTCACCACCTTCAATATCAGTTAACCCTATGCATCACCGCAATTACGATGAACTATCGTCGCAATAACAACAAAGAAATGTGGCAATTATGACGAAACTTCGTCGCAATTGGGACGAAAAGTTATGCCAAGTCAATAACTTACGACGCATCTACTGAATGTGCGACGAAAGTCCATTGCAACTTGTGACAAAAATCCATGGTAATATCAACGAGTGCAATATTTCAAAACCAAATTTACAACACACATGCTGTATATGTGACGAATATTCGTGGAAAATTGTGACGAAGTTTCATCGCTATAGTGACGGTTGTGGTAAAATAGTAAAATGTTTCCAATGAACTTGTGTCGATATTGCGACGATGACTTTAGGTTTCAAAAAAAAAAATTACATGAAATATGGTATACCATATTGTATGCCATATTGCAATGTAATATGGTAATGCCATATTACATTGTAATATGGCATTACTATTACATTGTAATATTCTAATATTCTAATATATTGAAATATATATATCGCCTACAAATAATCAAGGCACTAATCAACCAAATATTGTAAGCATGTGTTATCATGAAGTTGGATTAGAAGTAAGGATACCAATATGACAATATACACAAAGAAAAATTTGGAATATTACTTTCAAAAAAACACATGGATTGCATGAGTGAGTCATTATGCAATTTATATTACACAATACTATAGTCTATGACAACACTTATAAGATTTATGGACGATATCTTAAGACCATTTCTCGAACTTGTTTATTGTAGCCTCCTTGGATGATATTTTGACTTTTAGCAAGATTTGGGAAGATCATTTGAAACATTTGGAGATGATATTTTTAACCCTTCAACACAATTAATTGCAAGCCAACATGAAGAAATATGAGCTTGGAAAACAA
>JASDQU010227344.1:0-14261 GCA_032191745.1 Picea mariana | reverse complement strand
TTATCCCTTGGCAATCGTTTTAACCTGGCATTTCGTTTTATTCTTTGGCAATTGTTTTAACCTGGCCATTCATTTTTTTTCCTGGCAATTCGTGGGGGTCTTCTGGCAATACGTTTATCTTCTGGCAATGCATTTTAATGGGTGTTCTAAATTATCTACATTTTAATGGTGTTTTCCTCTGTATGTGTGGGCTAAATTAATGGTCTGGCTAGTTACCGTCTCGGCGTTCTTCTGTCAGAGGAGGTCGTTACATTGTAAGAGATTTTAATTTTTATATTGTATAGATTCCAAGAATTATTTCATTTAATAGTGATAATTTAAATTCACAATTAAATAATTATTTTGAAAATATATAATCAATTTATGTTTAATATCATTTCAATTCAGATATATAATTATTATCCATACAAAATATAGAGACTACATCAAGCTTTGCACATTGTGGGTTTTTATCATCACACTATAAACATCATGCGTGTAATGGATATGGACATGGCGTTAATGCAAATAATTGTGAATCAGTTAGTGCCAAAGAATTACAAATACAAAGTCCAAGGAAAGTAAATTATGCCATGGTTACTTAATGTCGATTCCTATTCGAAATCATGCCACTAATTATTGTAGTTGTCAACAAATTACACCACATAATTTTTTAGATGGAAATAAAATTCAAGGAAATCATATCCAACAGAATATTCAATGGAAATGAATTAATTTCAAGGAAATCCTATACACTACACATAAATGGATATTGAGTACGCATTACACAATACGGAATTTGAATAGAAGCATATTAATTTTAGAAGGAAATCGTATCATATGGAGATTCATTAGATTGATAAACAATTCATTTGAAGATTATACCGAATTCTACTTCTCTCTCCTTCAGTGATAATTGAATAAAATATAATGTTCYTGAAAACATAATCCCTRCAATATTGAAAATAAAGAAAGAAAACATTTAATTTTAGCACTATGCACATATACTAATAAAACAAACATAAATTAAATATAAAAAGCAATATTACATGCCTTCTATGTATCCTTTCTAAAACTATATTAAATGTGCTTTATCTCTTTCTGTTCTCTCTTTTTATTCAGCTACTAGCCTGGTAAACATTCATTTAAACATTATACAAAACTCTACCTCTCTCTCTCATAATGAAAGTATCTTTGAAATTCTGGTAATATATGGTATAAAACCGGATGTAGCTTTGGGAATAATTCATATAAATTCATACTCGCGTTATTTTAATTTCAGAACTACACACTACTTCCTTATGGTATCGATTGCACCCAAGCTCCAAAGTGTAGCTTTCCCCTTTAATCAGAACAGATGAGGTTATGGATTATTAAGGAATTTAATTGATATCTTCTATAGTTATGAACCTGTTAAGAGTAATGTAAAATGCATAAAGGTCAGGTCATGAAGCACGTTGTTTGTGGGACACTTGACGGTGTTATTTTATTAAGTTTAAATATGAACGGGTGATGCTACTGTAATGTAATATAAGGTTATCTTATTGGCAAGAACCATTACAATCTAAGTTATAATGTTAAATCTGTTGAGGTACTGTTGTTGCTACATAGAGCCATTGTAATGTTAGTGCTAGAAATAGAAATACAGTTTATTGATATTTTGTAGGCAATTTCTCATAATATAAAAAGTAATTCTATTTTAGGGTAATGTCATTGCAATATAGGGAAAAAGAAATGATGGTGTTAGCTAATAGGGAATGGAATTTGTAGCCACAATTATTTAAAATATGGTTATTCTATGTATTGCCTTGTTATATTGTAGTTTCAATTAAGATGTTACTTATAAATATGATGTTATTTTATTGCATTATCATTGAAATTTATGATCATAATGACATCGCATTGAGAGCTCCACATGTTTAATGGAATGTTTTTATCTGGTAAGGTCATTATAATTCCGGTGGTGGAAGCCTATAAGAGGTATTGAAAGTGTAAATTCATGGTCTGGATATGTGATATAAATGAAAGATGGTTAATATTCAGGACAGTGTTATTGTAATTTTTATTGTTGTTAATAACATATATGGTGCAATAACCTTGACTTACGTACAATAAATTACTCTGAGTTAGTAAATTAAGGTGGTTGTTCATTTAAACAATGTTGAACTTGGGGTCCGTTGTTGGAGTCTTTTGGTCACGCGCCTTCCGTATGGGGCGTATTTGTTCTTCTTATTTATGTGGTACTTGATTGTAATCATTTGTATTGCTTGGTATGCTTGTGTTGGGCGGGATGTAGACGTCTCCTCGTAGCCTTAGAATGTATGTGTACATGGGTGATTATTTCGTGTAAAGAATCCAGTGCCGTATCAAGAGTCTCGGGCCCTTTAAAGGTAGGGTTTCCACTCTTGCGACACACCTACCGGAGATTACTAGTTTCTGCCTGAGTAGTCGGCCATGAGCCTATCTAATATTCTTTAGAGAAGACATAAGAATAAAATCCCTGCTTTTCTGTGCAGAAATAGTAAACTCTACTGTTGGATTCTTCCATCTGTTACTATACTGTACTTAACACCTGCTGTCGTTTTTTGCTTACAGCTGCTAGTTGAACACCTTTGTCTAGGGGCATTTATTGCTTGTTGTCACCGTGATATGTCGGGGTCATCTTGTTGTGTTCGTCTTGCTTGCGTCTTGTTCTAGGTTGGGCTACTAGTTTCTACCTAAGCAGTCGGCCAGGAGCCTGTCTAATCTTCTTTCGAGAAGACATAAGACTAAACGCCCTGCTTTCCTGTGCAGAAATAGTAACCCTAACACTATGGATTCTTCCCACTATGTTCTTACTATGCACCCCCCAGTATGTCTTAATGTTTGTGTTGTGTGCCTTCAGTCTTCTTGTGCTCAACATCGTGGTTGTGTCTTGTTGGTTGTCGAGTGGCGACGTAGCGTCAAGTGTGTTTGTTACTTATTCACGCGCGCACACACCTTAAACAAAAAAAAATTTCATCTGTTCTCAGAGTTGTTGTCGTAACGAGGAGGTTTTTACAGCAAATCAAGAAGACCACTATCTAGTAGGAAGAAAAATTACGCCAACCAACACTAGAGAAACTTACCAGTGCAAGTGAAACTCAAACACAGAAGCACCCTCTGGGTATACTCTGAAAAGCGTGGCCCAACTTCTGCCATAGGTACCGCTGTATCCCCCGTATTCACCTGTGTAAGTCCCTAGAATAAAGGAAACTAAGTTTCCAGCTCGCAAACAGTCACCAGAAGGGTATAGTCGATAGTTAGGTGGACCGCAATGAGCAGGGTATCAAGCCCGAAACCTATCGAGGGTATCGAAAGTAAGTGGTCTGGAATACAACTGAGGACCTCAAACGGATTCAAGATCCATGAAACTCCATAGCCAAATGAAACTGATAATATCCCACGACAAGTCCTCTATATGTTTTCCCCACTATGCTCGGTCTAGCTTTGGAGGGGTTATCTCCACTACCTTTCTGCACATGACCTCGTGTTTAGCCCCTGTGTTAAAGGGGGCTCCTAGCTAACCTTCACATCACTGGATTTTAACACTCCCTAACTCAGACTCCAATGTTTTATTTAACGGCCTTGAAGAGTTTCCTCTCCAACCTAATTCAAGGCCCTAACCCTAAACTAGTTGGTTGACGCTATAAACATAAAAAGTCTAGTTAATTTTAGATTTAGCATTCTTTTTACTGGCTTGATTTACTCAAAAGGGGTGCAGTAGTGCAACTGATGTTGTTGAGACTCTTGCGAAAAATGAAACTTATAAGATCACTAGAAAATAAGGATTATATTTCTTATTTTCTTTTGAAATGCTTTCAAGATGTGAACAAAACACAACACTATGCTAATTTCTTTTTTTTTTTCAAATAACAATGCAAAGCAAATGCCAAGAAAGAAACAAACTTAACAAGATAAGTTTTTTTATATTTTCTTCCAATCAAAGAAGAAGTAACAAAAGATGCTAAAAGAAATTGATGAATACACAATCCATGCCCCCCCCAATCGTCTATTCATCAACTCATTTTTATTAAAATTTCAGGCTAAAAATAAGTTAAAAAATCTAGGAAACACAATAAATATTTTAAAAAAGACAAGAAAACTCACATCAAACCCAGGCTAAAGACTATAACAACAGAGACAATGTACTTAATCAAGAAACCCTGAGAAGTATGAATTCAATCAGGGAAGAGGTTGACTACCTCTTCTTAAAGAAAACATTTCTTGGCACAGGCACGCTACTGACACTTAAGCAACCTGCATATGTACGCGGGCTATCTAAAGGAAGGGCACATATGTACACATGTAAGCCCACTGCAGGCCGCGTACACCTCTATAACTTCTTAAAAAAAAAGAAAACTAACAGGTAAACTGACAGGCCAGGGAGTACTGGTATGGCAGACCATAATCCCTCAATGACTCAACAACTTACAAAAACTCAAAAAAGGTAATCAAACCAATTAAAACACCCAAAAACTATCCCCTAAAAACCCTAGAGGCTTCCTGAGTACGGTCGCCAATTCTTCTATAGTGGGAAAACCCTGCTATGGACTACACTAGGGTTCAACATGTAGGCAGAGATAACCATCTAAAGTCTCCTATTCTTTAACAACTACCCCAAATACACCCCACATTCATGCATAAAACACAAGGTAAAAAGATCCGGTAACTCTACCTTAAACTTTGCGTTCGGTGTCGATCATTTTGCGTTCAGTTTTTCCTCGACTACGAGTCTCCTCCCAAGTTCGACCTGTATTCATAAACAGACAAACAAATAACTACGAACATGAATTATATATATGAATTAGTGGGTTAGGTGTCATAATCAAATATAAATCAAACATAAATATTGAACACATTATATTCGAGACAGAAAAATTATTCATTTTTATTAATCTCACAAAGTTACTTACAATGAGATGAGTGACTGCTCCTCGAACCTAGTCTGGGATCCTCTTCACCAAGCTCCAACTACGCTTCCATGTATATTTCTCCTCTTCAGCTCTCTATAGGGAATGGATTAGGCTTGCAATGGAGGAAAAAGGAAAGAATAGGGAATTCTGGCTCAAAACTCACAATGTGGCTGCAAATTCTTGGGGAAAGTGTAATGTACCTCAAATTCACCATAAATTTTTTTTTTTATGACATAATTCAATTTCATTTAAGATTTAAAATTTAAGAGAAGGTAAGATACATTTTTTTCCATAATGACATTATTACACCAATCTAATTTACTTCGAACATAAAAGCTTATGTGAATAAATTCTATAATTCTATCACTTTCCTTAACTTTCAAACTACTCCAACATACTTATATGTATATAGGAAATATCTAAACTTAGGTCGAAGGAACCCTTGAGGTTCAGAGAAAGGATCTGGGTGCATAGAGTTTAACCTCTCGGTGGTCATGCAGGAAAGCAGCTGAAACGAATGGTGGAGACACTTTGAGGAGAAGTGTCAAAATCCTGAGAGCCATAGGATCGCACCAAGTTACGAGGGATTTAAGCGCTTAGAAGCACCCTAGGAGAGGAGTCGTATGAACGGTGGAAACACTTCGTGGAAGAAGTGTCGAAGTTGTGAGAGTCGTTGGATCTTGCAAAGCAACGAGGATATGAAGGACAAGTTTCTTCCAACACGCTAAGGTGTTGAATTTCACTATTTCAGAGTTCGGGGTTTGGAGCGGCAAGTGATTTTTGAGTCACTGCATCGTGAATTCCCTGTTTGTGAAATTGCGAAATGATTGGCATCGTTCATCAGGGAGGACACGAGGCGAGTAGTCAAGGTTCAGGGAAAATCCTGAAAGGTTGTGGATCGTCGATCTAGTGGGATTGTGGTCGTCGGTTCAAGAGGAATATGGACAGTTGATCTCTCAAGGGGGATATTTCGACATTTCAGGGTTCGGGAGTTCGAAGGACCTAGAACAGGAGGAACGCTTGCATCGTGATTCCCTGAATCGCAAAAATCCGATAGCGCTTTGACTTTAAGTGCGTGGTCATAGAGTGGTGGTCACGTGGATGGAGGCTAAGGGCGATCCATAACCGTTAATCCCTTTTCAGCGTTTTGGCAACCGGGATTTGGAAGGACAAGGAGTCTGGGATTGTCAAAGTAATTAGTTCTGCACATTTAATTATGCTTTTAATTGCAAGGTTGGATCTTCATGACTGATAGAACAGTAGGTATTTTGACTTTCTGCTATGTGCGCGTATAAAGGCATATATTATCATTCTTACTGTAGGGAATTCGCTTTAACTCTCTGTTAACATCTGTACTTATTTCCACCTATAAGTATGTACATACCTATATCTTTCTCTAAATATATATAGAGTGATGCACTGTCATAGGTATAGTTTCATCTTGATTCTGGTTTAATAATTGGAAAGCTTAGTTACGTGCTACGGTCCTGCATCTTTACTTACAGAAAATATAAACATGCAAGTATATCTACCTAACTTAGGTCTCATTATTACACACCAGTAGATTACACATCAAGCATAGTTAACTCGAAGGATCCCATCTTGTTCTCTATGGTTTATGCCATTAAACAATAGTCTAATTATGAAAATTCGAGTACTTAAAGGTGTATGACCTCATGGCAAGCAGAACTCTTAGAAAAAATCGCGCTAAAAATCTATTTAATTAGTTTAATACTTTCATATACAATAATTTTTATACTTGTCATGCCCTGTACACAATGACTTGTAATATGATCTGTTATTTCTATTCTACCTCTATCTCGGATGAAGATCCTCCATCGTTTCTACCAGTCCATTCATTATAGTATTAGAGTTGTTCCTATAACAAATAATTCCTACTATGTTCCTATAGTTTTGTGAAAAAACAAAGGTCAATCGAGTTTCAGCGATTACAAATGCCGAACACAAAAAAAACAAAAGACCACGTTGTTTGCCGAATCGCGAAATGCGGAAAGACTGTGGGCCCGGTACTTCAGGGTTTCGGGGTTTACGAACACCTGACGCACAAACAAAAAGAAATAAGAAATGCCGAATTGCGAAATGAGATTAGGGTGTGGGCCCAACAATTCCAGGTTTCGGTGTTTGGTAAAGAAAGGAACTCCTCATATATGTAACAAGCAAGTCCCGAATGCCGAAATATCAATTCTGTATTTAATCTCTTTTTAAAATCACATGCTCCAACAAATAAACTCAGAATAAATAAATGATCGGGTTCGTAATTGGTAAAAAAACAAATAATTACTGTGTTTGCTCAAAAAAATGAATTTATCAAGAAATAAAATGAGTTTACAAACTCAATAACAGAAAATCATAATCGCAGAGCAAACCTCCAAAACAGGGAATAACCAAATCAATTTGGGAAATACTTCAAGCTATCTCACACTTTGTGTCTGGAATTACAATATGATTCAAGTATTTATGGGAACAAAACTTGCCCCTTCGACCTTGGGAAAAATTAAATCAGGGTGGTGATGGTATTTGGTGGCTTGCAAGGCTAAGGCGGCCACCGCTTGACAATGAACCCTCCCGTCTTGAAGGGTCAAGATGGACACCTATCTGCTGTCATAAAGCGGTGAAATGATTACAAACCAACACATTTTTCCTATTACAGAAATGGATTATGACAGGACATATTTCTCCCATGGAAGTACTTCAATACATAATTAACATATACATATCACCAGTATAAATGATTATTTAACACAGAGAAGGAGTAGATCAACATATCTGAACCATTTTTGAGGGAAGGAAAAGGGAACAACCATGTTCCTCCCAATCGTAGAATAGGCAGCCAAAATTTATTGCCCGATTCACCCCCTAGCCTGACCATGAATCTATGAGGGTGAATTTGGAAGACTCCTCCTCAGCAATGTCCACAATTCCAACATTTATCCTCTTGCCTCACACTTACTCAGCAGTGCTCATAATAGCAAGGAAAATCCATAGTCCCTTTTCTTCGCATACTTGGCAGCGTCCTGCCTCCTCACATATGCTATTTATCAATTTTGCCCAGGTCTTTTTCCCTCCCTTGGGGATTTTCACAGCTTTCTAAATCCCATATTTTCAGGGGTTGCCAATGGCCAAATCACTGATTTTCCACTTGTAACAATCAACCTAGTGGTATTTCCAACATGTTCCCCACTCATGGAGTCATGATCAACTAAATTCAACATGGTTGTTCCATTTGTCCTCCTACAATTAATATAAAATATTTTGTTTTCATACACGTGTCATAGTCAAATAGTTAGTTGGGTCAAATAAGGTCTCTGCCCAACAGTCATGTTAATTAATTACAATTATTAAATTTGAAATTTGGAATTGCCATAAATGGCAAAAAAATTCCAAATTTGAATTTACTAAAAACAAAATAAATTTCCAATGAATGTAAATTTCAAAAATATTTTTTTGGGGGAGATATCACAACAAGGGGGGAAAGTGAAATGGGAAGAGTTTCACTGTTCTTATTCTTATCTTTGGAATGAGATTACAACACCTCCTTTTATATGACAAAAGGATGTTTATTCGGTCGGGTGACGGGCTATAGGTGGTGGGATAGTTGGAAAACTACCCAATAGCCCTTAATCTCAACAAATTCCTTGCAACTTTTTAATTTTTACAACTTTCATGAGTATACACGGGTTGTAATGGTGCAACTAGCATACATATGCGAGTTGTAGTGGTGCAACAAGTGTCTGTACGCAGGCAGTAATGGTGCAAGGTGCGTACATCTTCAAAAATATGGTTTTTAAGAAGAGTTGCTCAGTGATGGCTTGGAAACAATTGTAAGAGGGGATGATCCCAGGTATGCATGTATGGTGCAATTTAGGGTTATAACAATGTGAACCTATGGGAATGTTGGGGCATATTATCACTACATTTTTTTACGTGGTCTCTGTTTTTGACAAGCATTCTCTACAAAGCCCAACGAATTTACACCATTTTACACCGCAAAATTTTCCCTGCAAAGCCCAATTAATTTTCACCCTTTTACACATTGAAATGTCTCTAAAATCCCAACGAATTTACACCTTCTTACTCAATGAATTTTTCCCTCCAATTCCCAATGAAGTTACACCTTCTTGCACAAAAAAAATTCCTTACCCAAGCTAAGAGAAATTACCTTTTTCCACACAACGATTTGTGATATCTTACCCAGCAAAATTATGGGTGATTTATTTGTGCTTCCATGAAATACTCAGCTTGCTTCCCTTCTCATTCCTCGGATTTTTCCTCCCTTAGTGTCCCAGTGAAGTTCTCTCCCTTACTCTACGGTTCCTCCCTTATTATCAATGTGTTTTTCTCCTTTATTTGTTATTTTTGCGAATTTCCACTTATTCACCCAGTGGGTTGGAATTTAAGGCAAGTTGTGTGTGCATGGAACCTCCTTTTGTTTAGCTGGCCAACTCAACGTTTTAAGCCTTCAATTTATCCTTGTATCGAGGTAAGTGGTATCTGATATTTTGGTTTTTTTAATGAGTTTTTTTTTTTATGTTCTTAATTATTCAATTAAATGTTTATTGAATGATCAACTTAAGGTTTATTTAATGCTCAAATTAAATGTTTATTAAAGGTTCAATTAAATGATTTTAAATGTTCAACTTAATGTTTATTTAAGGCTCAACTTGAAAGTTTATTAAAGGTGCAATTAAAGGTTATTTAAGCATTCAATTTAAATGTTGATGTCTAATGTTTGATATGTTCCATCATGCCTCATGGGTCATTTTAAAAGGGGCTTATGCCCACCTGAATAAATATAAGGAACAAACCACAGATTTTCCTAGCACTTGAATAATGTTGAAGTGTAATCAATTAAATGATTAGATTTTCTTGCACGCCTTGAATAAAGTAGAAATATGATTGCTTGTAGTTATTCCTTTGAGACGCAAAATTAATAGATTAGACTCTTTGCGCTCATTGAAATTACACTATAATGTATGTTCTTGATGTAAAGAATGATTGTTTAAACATTGGACTCCTTGCACTATGAAACATTTGTTGATGTGTAATGACTAAGTAATGGGTTCTCTGGCCCCATTGAATTAATGTTGATACGGGATGGATTGAGTGATTATTTTTTCGGCACCTTAATTTAATAGATAATTACCGTGCACCATTGATTATATTGAAATTAAAAAATTGGATTGCTTGTGCATTGGAATAATGACGGACATATAATGATTTAGCTTGATTACTAGCTTGCATTGCAATAGTGGTGATGCATGATTAGTTTAGTCATAAAATTTACTTGCGTGCCTTAAATTAAGAAGGTGTGTGACTGTTGTTCACATGTGATTTTTCTAGAATTGTTTACTCTCACATGAAGAAAATATTTAAATGTTTATGTATGATTGATAACCATAATGATTACCCTTGTACCATGATTAATTGATGAATATGATTGATGTATTGATCTAGTTGATATTGGACTTGTTTGTTAGTGGGATGTAGACACCTCCTTGTTCCTCATAACAATTGCCATCCCTAAGACCTTAAATGGTTAAAATCAATTAGAACCTGGGCTTGAGTGTTGTTTATGTGTCCTGAAGGTCCTAACCTTGCAGGGTAGGTTGGGAGGGTAGTCATTTTATATTAATTATCCAATTTAATGTTGTTGTAAATTTCTTCAAGATATTATGATGTTTTAATTTTCTATACTATTTATATGTGTCGCTATCCTTCGTTGATGCATTGAATCCGTCATCAGTGATTTCCATGATGAGTAGCTGGTACTATTTGTACTTATGATGTTGTTGGTTAGGCGATGTTGTGATCATGTGTTGATGTTAATTTCTTAATGCAAAAAATAATAATTTACCTTTGTGCTTAGCTTTTTCTTAGGCGTAACGGAGGGTCATTATGCAAGATGAGACAAATAGATAAAAATGTCACATTCTATGTCTACTTTGACACGATCAACAAATATAATTATGCTTTAAAGTAGGGATGCACCACATGTACATCCAAGCCAAAAGAGACCTTGTGCACTAGTGGATACCAACAAGATACAAGTTGACAATGAACAATGTATGCTTTATTTCCAAGGACTCGGAGGAAGAGTTGAAAATTCCATGGGAAAAAATGGAGCACATTGACGAAGAAGAGGAATAAGACAATGACGAAGAAGAAATAATTGAGTGACATGGAAATGGGAAACACAATGGCGTAGAAAATGCACTGAAGACATGACCATCAACATATTATGCACAAAAACCAGTCCCAAGTGGGATCAAATGAAAAGACAAGAGGGAGGGAAAGAATAAATAAATACACATGTGTGGGAGGAAGGACTTTGCTTAGCATGTGGGGAAAGAAAAAATATTTACTTTGGAAAAAAAACAATAAGGTTGTTGTTGGAATAACAACATTACCAAGGAATTTGTTGTGTGAGCACTGTGGTGTTAAGCAATTGTTGTAGACACAAGAACTGCTAGAACTAGAGGTTCATTCTCGCTTATGGATTCATGACCATGAATGGGGGTGATTGGATCAAGTGATTTGTCTGATCCATTCTACAACTAGGTGGAAATTTTTTGTTCCTTCTGTTTTCCAGGTTTTTATTTTAAATTAAAACATTTTATTTTATGATGTTATTATTGAAACTATGAATTGTTTTACGGTAATGATAATTGATGTAGTTACTATAGTGGTTTTCTTTAAATAAATCTAGAATGGAGAATATCAAATGAAAGTACTTATGTTGTTGAATAGATAATATATATAGAATCCAAGATATATATATATATATATATATATATATATATATATATATATAGAGAGAGAGAGAGAGAGAGAGAGAGAATAAAATAAAAAACAAAAAAACAAAATAAAAACTTCCCAACCATGTTTATAGAATCCTTGAAGCAATGCACAATGTTATTCACATAAATTTTATTGAACTATCTTATATTGCTAGAATCAAATTTAGATACTTGAAAAGCATAGAAACAATACAAAAGTTCATTATTACAACCTTTGGATTTAAGGATCCGAAGTCCACACATATAGTGATAAGAAATATAAATAGATTTTTATTTCAAAAATATGTATAGGTTACAACTAAATGAGGGAAGATAACATAAAATGAAAGAATCATTGTCCTCTCCATATATTGAGCTAAGAAAGAACCCAAGTACCTTTCGTATCCTCTTTCTTTGTGTGCCCACATTTAATGATTTATAACCTTAAAAAATGGTAAAAAATAATTAGTATTGTGTTGAACCAAGTTAAAAAATGATGAACATAAATTTAAGAGAAAGCGAATAGAACTTATACCTGTCAAGTAAATAATTGTTGTTGTATACAAATTTCCATAATTGGAATTGTTGTCTTGAAAAGGGGTTTAAAGGATTGAGTGCAATCTCATGGGTTCCTCGCACAATGGGAGATTCCTGTCATTAGCTTCAATTTATCCATAAAAGCACGTCTTGTAAGGGAAAATTAAATCACAAGAAGATAAGGACTATCTTCAAGTTCTATGCAAAATTAAAATGATACATTATCAAGGAAAGTGTTCCTATTTAAACCAATAACCATAATAATAGACCTCTATACCAACATGGCTTCATTACAATTTATTTACTATTTCAGGTCGAAATACATATTTTGTACAGAAAATGAACACATACAATAAAGAAGTCAAACTAGATGTATAAAATATATTTCATGTTATTAACGAAATGTTTAACTAAAGTTTAAGTGGGAAATACATAAGATATGAAATTGAAAACTGTAAATCTGAACGCATATATATACTCATATTCTAGAAGGAAATTTGAGATACAGATGTAATGAACCCAATCATTACGACTTCATGCTAAGCAAAAAGTGATTTTTTATTTTTTAGGCAAGAAGGTGACGACAACAATAGTTAACGACACAACTAGACGAAACATGTGTAAAACAACAAGGAGAAATAACTACCTGCCCGACACAACATGACCTCACCTACAATCTAAGGGACAACATCCTCATCCCGACACAACGTCCTCGACGACTAGTTAACTAGGACCTCGATGGTGCGCAACCAAGCGCATGAAGGCATTACCACCCAAATGCTGAACAACTACAACAAACAACACCCACAATGGGTAGTACAGACCCTGACCAAGTTATCCCTCACCTCTATCCTGTAGGGCACGCAATGATCCCTTCATCAGGAATCATGTCATTTTCAGGTGATGGGCGTGACTACAACCATGGCGCAACAACATAACTTGACCCTCAACCCCACCTAAGATCAACACTCTAGGATATAAAGGACTAACTAAGCACCTGACGACTAGCCTTAGAACCTAATGACAAGTCGGTTGGACGACTAGGACACTCAAGCAACACTACAAATTCCTTGTACAACACAATCGATCTGCGCACCTTGAATACAGTTATTAAGGTAGATGAATTTTTAAAGGAAAAATAACAATAAAGGATAGTGGCAATATCATAGATAAGGCTAACATAAAAAATTTAATGCGGATTGTTCCAAGATATTCCATCTATATTTCATAACATAATTGTCATTAAGCCAAGAAGTTCATTGGTATAATCTGTATCTCATTCCATTGTCTAAAGGTCTATCAATGTCTATAAAAATAAAGGTATAAGGATGCTATCACTGTAAAAATAAACATGTTGTCCAAGATATAAAAATGTTGGCAATGCGGAGAGTAATTATTAATACAATGGTGCTGGCAATATTTAATAAGGAAGCTCTTACCTAAGTTTAACGGTGAGATATTAAAAACGCCAAAAAATTCAAACACAAATAATACGTTTAGCCACGCTATCAGATATTGTTTAGAGTTAAGATTTGGCCATAAAAAATCACTGCCAGAAATAAAATTGTTTGGTCCACCAAATCACTGTCAACAACCACGTTATTACATGGATAACCAAATGCAGGAGTCAACACGCTATTCGTTGGGAAAGACACAGCTGGGTAAAACGCTGTCCAAATGGAAAATCACAGCATAATTGGAGGTCGCTGAGACAGCCAAATAAAATGAAGACTATCATTTATTCGTTGTCCTTAAACTGTCTCTTAAAGCCTTGGTGTCCCTTAAGGTAAGAAGGGTTCGCTGTCTAAAATTGAAATGGATATGCTCTGCTAAAAAAAAGGGGATTAACAAGATTGCTAACTATAAAAAACAGGGTCTTACACAAAGGAATTAAGATAACAGTGTGACTTTAATACGTTGTTTCAATCGTTGTTATGCAACAAGAATAAAAATGCGATCACTTAGTTTAAATTTCTATTCAGATCGATGCCATGCCACATTTAAAAATGCAGGT
>JASDQU010227343.1:1127-17150 GCA_032191745.1 Picea mariana | reverse complement strand
CCCAAATGGAACCATATCATATAATCGAGGCATAATAAACAAGCATGGGCGAAAGTGTGGGTCAGTTCATCCAATGGTTGCAAGCAAGCCTAATCAACAATGGAGGACAATGGTCGCATCAGAAAAGAGTTCGTAATTTAATGCAACATCGAGATGCAACAATGGTTTTAGGCTGCTACGTGTCAAAGAATAAAAGGTGTCGCATTGTAAAGAACGAACAAATAAAACCAATCCTTAAGGGTCATGACAACGGTATTTCTATCCTGCAAGATCACACACGAGACAACTCACTTCCTATAGGACCACTTGTTCAACACCACCTGGAGTCAACATGGTAATCCACCTAGACAACTTGAAAGCTGAAGAACACTTAATAGGAAAGCCCTGTGTATTTCAAGCCTGTCATAGATCACCAACTGTGGTAAGGGGTCCCACCATTGTTCTCGGTTGCCATGTTAGAATGATCCATACATACGTCGAGCTTGGAAAGACACTTCCGCACCTGCATGGACCAACCCCAACTTGCCAGGCGTCCATGTATTCATGCTAATGTCAACATGACGTCATCCAAGTTTTGTGCGTTTTCCATATTTCAAAGGCTCTAAACTATTGGGAAAAAGACACATGTATGAAAGAAAAGGCACAAGGGAAAACACTTCAATTGAGTGGGAAGATTCACTAACAACTTGCCAAATCTGCTAGAAATGACGTGACATGTAACATGATATCCAACATAATGTGTTCCATATCACGCCCCTCATCATATTGATTTTTGTAGTCGTCAGAGAATAACAATATTTTTCCTCAATGTGCTAGTTCACTCATGTCTTAGATTTAACAGATTTGTCTAGGTGTGACTAGTCATGTAGATCCCTGGGTTGACTCGCAAGACATGTCAACTTTCTATAAGAAAGAGCAAGGGAATTGGGGCTAAACCATTCTACAAATAATATAGTTTATGCTGATACAAAGATCATGATGCCCAATATAGCAGACGATGATTTGGCTATGCAAACCCCTTCCACAAGAGAGGATTATCGACCATCATGTCTATAGATGTGGGGAGAAAATGTTTAGTGCATCGCTAAGGAAAGAACGTCCTTCTCTGGTATCATTAGCGCAACATGAAAATCAGAAGGGAATTCAGAAGTCTACCATAACCTACAGTTGTACGAATTGGCAAGATTGTGGTAGCAGCTCAAGGAAGGAGATTCAAAGCTCTAGTCAGTGCTACCATGCACCAACAAAGGGTGGTATTGAGGGGGCCTCTTAGGCCCTAATAGTCGTCGCATATATGTTATTAGAAATTAGAGTACATGATAATGAGTAGTAAAGTAAAAATATTTGTAACAAGTGGTAAATGTAACTACACAAAGGATTAGTTGGAGGTTGTGCAACCGCTCAACCATTTACCTATTGTATAAATAAATCTAAATATGGAATACAAACATGTAATGGAATTCCTTCCCCACATTTATCTCCTTCTTTCTTGGGACTATGTGTGTCTTGATGTGTGTTACAATGTAGTCTCTCTTAGATGCTTGTCTCAATTGCATGCACTACAACATTTTGGTTTCAATTTCATGTGACTTGAACTTGGAGAAAGCTAGAAACTTTGAGCTTGGGTGGAAGATTAGCTCAAGAAGATTGTAGAATTATTTGATATGCATGAAGGGAATCTTGGAGTGGTCGTTTTCCTAGATTTTTCATCATACAAATTGATCGTGGATGTTGTTGTGTGAAGAAAAACCTGCATAAGAAATCAGAAAGCTCATCAAATGAAAGAATGTAAAATAAAAATATATTGTTGACGACATGTAAGAGGCTCTCCCACGCCCATACTACGAATCACATGTGTATTAAAAGAAAGAAAATATGTGAACTGGAAGTCGAAAGTTTAATGGTTTATCTGTTGCAATGAGTTTCTTAAAGGAATTGACCCTTGGTCGTGGAGGACATGGTGGTCGCACAAGGAAATGATCATTCATGTATGCTCGTCACTATGGAAGAGATGGATCATAGAGATATGGAAGGACAATGGCTCTAGAGTAAAACCATAATTTGATGAAATTCGCACACACATGTCAATCTTATTTTATCGAAGGATGTCCGAGACCCATCCTTGCAAAAAGAGAAATTTTCTTTTGGAGCGCCATCAAAACATCCCTATCACATAGTGGAGAAATATCACACACTAGTTGTTTCCTTGTCAGTCCAATGGGAAATCATGGAGAGTGCCTCATACATCACTCTCGTTACTGGGATTTAAAAATCATTGGAATATACACAGATTTAAAATACCATAATTAGAGAGAAATTGTGAATCTATGTAGTTGGCATCCATGGCTGGTTATTACGGTCATCTGCTGAAATAATGAAGCTTCTGTGCAGAGGAGATGCTCGTCGATCGCTACTTGTGGGGTCATATGGGGAGGCAATGTGGACTAGAATGTAAGCACCAGGTTGAAATATCTCCCAATTATGGAAATCTGAAGTGAAGAAAAATCAAAAAGCAAGCCCATACTAATGGTCACATCGGATTTGATGCTTTTGATGTTTATGCCAAAATGGTTGCCATCCCAGTTGAATTCATTCTTGAAGACGTCGAACTGCGGATGCATTTTGGTTTTTTTGGTTGATCGTTGGAATTGTTAGGAAGCGGAAGAAAAACAAATCTATTCTATAACAAAGCATAAACTAAGCAAGATCAAACATGGATAAAAGTAAGAACAACAAACACACACTTGACACAGTGATTTATGTGGAAACCCAAATCGAGAAAAAAACACGGGCATTGATTATAAGTCTTCTTCTATTCAAGGGAGAATTGCAATAGCCAACCGATGGATACAACCATCCTCTCCTCACACAATTTACTCTCTTGCACTCACATTATACTCTACCTGTATGGGTATGCTCGTATATAGAACATCTATCACTCAGTTACACATACTGACTATGAATAGATCACATAGTTACATGAATAGTTCATAAATATATTGCATGCATGCGCATGTGCATGTGCATCTCCATGTGAACGCATGAGGAAATTCGTTGGCATGTTTCCAAAAATCTCCACCTTGAAAACAATTTACCTCATATATCATTCCCTTTATTAATTCATCACCTTTTCTGCAAACCAAGACAAGCCAAACACCAACACTACTCTGCAACTTCTCTAACAATATTGTTACGTGAACATGCCTGCATGATTCACTCCAGCATGGACCATTCTGTCTCCATTAGTAACTTGTCTAATAGACTGATGCGCTTGTCCAAATATCATGAATCATAACCACATACCAAATCATTGCAACCATTGTAGGTGATACTTGTGCTTATGTGTTTGAAGCACCCATTTCCATTCTCCTGACGTGGTTTTGCCATGTGTCTACTGAAAACACCAACTGCATGTGAAATTCTGACCATTTCCCCATCGCAATCATTAAACTTCCTAGTAGCATATAATACTCAAGACATATAACCCTTTCCTTATTCATTAATTAAGAAACCTGAAGAGAATTTACAATCGAAAGCCAAAGGGATTTTACCAGTTTCACATTATTCATATTGAATTTCCTGAGTATATTCACCACATACTTCTCTTGTGATAACCAAGCTTACCATATTATCAGTCTTTGTGTATTTCCATGCCCAAAATTTATTTTTCCGCTCCCATATCGTTCATAACAAATGTCCTAACCAACTGAGCCAACGTGTTGATCTCAACCATGCCTGTACTTGCAACAAGCATAAAATATAACACTAAGATAATGAATATACCATAAACACAATGGTTATACTCACTTCTTGAAAAATTTATCTCACCATGAAGGAATCAAACATCTTGTACCATTTCTTCAGGCCATACAATGATTTTTTGAGTTTGCAAACAAATATCATATTGCAGTTCTAAACTAACCATTCTTGTTGTTCCATATACATCACCTTATAAAAAGAGATTCATCAAACAATGAATTTCTTTCCAAGATGATTCTATGGGTAGTAGGATCCCACAAACTGCACCCCTTAACATCATAACCATATCAAAGATCTACCTGTTTCATCTAGGTCCTACTTAGAAAGATAATAAAAAACCATAAGCATCACAACCAAATAATTTTACATTTGAGTAATTACTAGATGACCTATCCATACATCTTCCTGAGTCTTCTTGTCTTTTGTGACCGATGGTGACTGAGTTACTAGATAGCACAATCGCTTTTGTCCACAACTACTGTTGCAACTTTTCATTACTGAAAATGCCTGTTCGATCCCAACTTCCTTGCAATACTTTCCAAGTTCCATGGATATGAACTTACCTTCATCATATATTCTCAAACACTTGATTGACCTGACAACACATCAGACTTTCTACAGACCCACCTTTCTAAAACGGAGACACTGCTCCACCTCGAACTTTTCATTCAAAAAACCTTGACCAACTCCGACCAAGTAAGCCTTAACCTCTTACCTTCAGGCCCATTTACAATGGAGTTCAACAAGCTCTTTTTATAGGCTTCATTGCATGCAAATCCATGGACATAATACCACGAGATACCCAAAACACATGGACCCAAAAAACCACTTGCTTTGACCTAAAACCAAATTTAACTCATTAACTCTTTCATTGAGAAAAGGTTAACCAAACATGCATGCCCCCCCACATATTCAATCTACCTAAATCTATTTTTATATTTTTTATAGGTGACCTGATAAACCAGTGGTACGCATGCCTATCCAGGTCTTAGAGACATATGCCCATTTACATGAAATCAATAATTTCTACAACTCCAAAGTAAAAACACTTTTTTTTTTCTATTATTATTTCATGGTGACTCAACCATCACCGCCCTGCACCTTCTATGCGAACATAGGTGGAGAGACACAAAATATAGAAAAAAATTCATCAACCATACCTGTAGTTGAATTTGCATCTTTTGTGGAGTCCTCTTTGAATTCTTGTTGTCTTTTCCAATAGTCCTTCTTGAGATGCTTATATTTGCCACAAAACCAACATTTTGTCTTACCCTTAGTGTCTCTTCAAGAAAATTATGTTTAACAAGTTCTGTGTCATATACATACTCTCCAGTTTGGTCCAAAAACATGTTGTTGTCACATCTTCAACGATGTTAAACAACATCTCATCTGCTAAACACAAACAAATAGTATTGAGGGCTCTTGCATCAAGATCCTCCCAGTCCTCGTCTGTCATGCTTGTCAGTTTCTTTGACTTTTCATCCAACACCTTTTGCAGTCCTAGTTGCACAAGAAGATCCTGCATCTTGAATTTCCATAGCAGAAAGCTATTCTTACCGCTAAATTTCCCTACCTCAAACTTAGAACTCTACACTTTCTCCATTTAACACAAAACTCCCAAAACCACTACTTATAAAATCAAGCCCTTTTAAATGTGGAAGAATAATGGTATAAACCCTCCAAAAATTTTAATAATTTTTTTTTTCAAAAAAACAATATTTTATACCTAAAAAAACATTTTTACTAACGTCACATTTTATAAAAGAATTCCCTTTTTAAACAAAGGTATCCACCTTATATATTAATAAAAGGTTCACCTCACTCCATAAATTCAATTCCTCCACCTTTTGTTTTATGTCCATAACAAAGTTCCACCTCACCTTTATTAAATAATATCCTCCACTTAAGAAGACGTCATCCACTCATAAAATGTTCTTCCTTTTAAAAAAGCTGCATACCATTCGCAACTTTTAAAACATGCAATTTTGTTTTTGTTAAATATCAGTGCTCTCTTAAGGATGTAAAAGGCTGTAAAGGGAGAGCTAGTTTGAGAGATCGTTTGAGAGATCAACGCTCCTTAAACGTGGATGGGGAAGTATCTATTTTTCATGGTGCGCAAACTACGCGCATTGATTTCGAGAAATTTGTGATTTCTTAAGTGTGAGAGGGTCGGTTTGTGTCTAAGACTTCCTAGGGAGCACTAATGACCTTAAACATATTACACTCACCGGAGACCTGCATGCAATTCGTTTTGGATCACTTGCGACATCAACTTGCTTTGATACTACTTGTTGGGAAGGAGAATCAAAATACCACTTGTTTAGGGTCGTTTTGGGGCCCTAGATAGTGTTTTTAGGGCTCGCCATAGGCAACATGTGTATTAATCAGATAGAACTTAACAACGGGATATAATGCGTCTAAAACGGAGATTGTATGCAAAAGTTACAACCCCGAGAAGTTGATGTACTAACTTACTCAACCGTGGCCCACATGACTTTTGGTGCTTTATTTCCTAAGGTTAGGTTTTTGGATGTCTAGGGTTTTTGACATTCTTGTTTATTGTAAAAAGGCCTTGAGAGCCTCATTGTAATCATCTTTTGGTGAATCAATGCAACAATCACATCTCTTCTCAGAGATAAGCCGCCACCATTCTAGCAAGCTTCTTTTCCACTCCATTTTATAGTTTCATCTTATTTCCTTATTGGATAGAAACATGTTTTATTGTATATCTTCTATTCTCTCTTAAGCATCTTTTGATAATAATATGTATTCATTTTGTTCTTCCCATAAAATCTGGATCATGTAGGTAGTGAATCTTTGGAGCTTGTTCACATATCTATTGATTCTATTTATGATACTAATATACTTACTCAACCCTTAATAGATGTACAAAAATCACCTTTATGATTATGTTAAGAAGAAATATCCTCCTTTAAACCCTTTCTAAAAAACCCTATTATCCCTCCATCTACTTAAGCCCATAAAATTATCTTGCAGTACCTTATGGATGATTTAGGAGGAGGAAGAGCTCGGGGGAATCAACCTCCCCCACCACCCTTGAACTCTTGGTTCATGTGCCGATTTGACCCTCTAAATTTGTTTACTCACGTCCATGACCTACCTTAAAATTGCCTAAAGTTGTTACCCAAATACAATGGTGAACCAACCCTTTCTGCTAAAGAAGACGTAGCTTCCTTCTAGGATTTCACTGATAACCTACTCATGGAGCATGATGATGTCTTCATGAGTTTTTTTTTCCAAACCCTAAAGGGATATGTTCGTAAATGGTTCATAGAACTCCTCGCTGCTAATATTGACAGTTGGCAGGCTCTTGAATCTACATTCATGAAGCACTGGGGGGAGAAGAGGGATAGCCTGTATTACCTAACTAAACTCAACTCCCTTAAGAAGAAATCAAACGAGTCTATTGTTGACTTTAATAGAAGGTTTGAGAAGCTCTACAACAAGATTCCAAGAGAAATAAATCATTTGCAACAAACAACCAAGGCCACATATGTTGGGGTTTTTGATGCATATTTTTCCATGGAAATGAGAGCAAGATGAGCTCCCAGATGGATGATAATGTAGGATGATACAATAAACATTGAGGGAAATATGATTGCATCAAGAAAAATGAAACAAAATTATGATCAAGAAGACAAGAATAAGATAAGAGAAGATTGTGACCCTCTAAACCCAGCCAAGGATACTCATGAAACTCAAATGGATGAAATGTCTATACTAATGAGAAATATGACAAACAAGATATCTAGGTTTGAAATGGAGAATGAAAACGCTAATAAAGTCACTCATGAAACAGGGTTGAGGAACCCTAACCAATTGAGGAGGCCTTTTAATCCTCATGTCCAAACTAATTAATGATCAGAATAACATGGTAGAAGAAGAAACATATGAAGGATGCTTTTAAAATATATAGGACATAAACTTGTCGCAGGAGGAAAATAATATGAGGCACCTAACTCAGAATGATTATGAAGACTCTCTCGACATTAGGAGGAAAACCCCCAAAAATAAATCCAGTGAAGATGTATCGTTATCTTCTCAATACAAAATGTTTGTTGATGCACTACAGGACGAAATGCACTGGAAGTATGATCTTGTGCCTAGACAAAGAGTTGTTAACCAGGAAAACCAACCACATCCTAAGAATCTCAGTCCAAATCTTCCTATGGAAAAAATAAAATAATTAAAAAATACTTTCAAGACCAAAGAAGTGGATGGACCTTTAAAAACATAAAAATAGGTCAAGGATCATGAGGAATCGGTTTCATCCTTCAATTTTTAGAAAGAAATTTCCAAAATCAATATCTCGGTCCTATTGGCTGAATTGACTAAACATTCATCATACCACCAATACATGACACCTGGCAGTGCCAGGATTTGACAGATGACATTGCAGATGACATGGCACTAGAGATAAAATGGCGTTGATTGAGAAGTATACATAATATGTTACTTAACGTTGAATGTATAATGACAGAGCATGCTATTGGGTGTTGATTGAGTGATGTGGCCCAATCAAAAAGTGACACATGAAATAATCAAATGGTGCCATGTGGTAGTCCAAAATTAGCCACCAAATTTTCTGTGGATAAAATTTGTTCCATACGGCTAGCAAGAAGGTTCAAACATCCGACCTCCTTGACACTAATTCAGATTCTTACCGTTGGTTGGAGATTGTTAGGTAATCGACCTATAAGCTATTTAAGTTGATAATCATTGTAACAATAAGACAAGTGGGAAAGCTCTGTGGGGTTGACCCTATGATCTTCGCCCACATTATACATAGTGAAAAGAATAGTTAACCAAATTCTTGACCGTTCACATAAAATCATATCACATGCAACCACTACATGGCGAGGCTTGTTAATATGGGTAAAAAAGGGATATTCTTATATTATGGTTCCAATATTAAGTTTCAAATAGTTAAGGCCACAGGTTTGACCCCTAGCATTTAACAACCCATAAATAAACTATGGCACCAAACTTTGATTTTTATTTGGGTGACCATGTATATTATATGGTTATCATAATATCTTATTTGGTTAAGCCATATATATTATATGGTTATTATACAATATATGGTTATATACCATATATTCATATCCCATTTAAATTGGATGGAATATAAAAACTTTATTACAAACTTTACCCATCATGGAGAAAAAGTGGGAATGTGTATACATAGACTTCATCACAGGTCTACCAAACGTATGGAACAAAGATTGCATATATGTGGTGGTCAATCGGTTGACAAACTTCTCACATTTCTTTTCCATATCCTCATAATACATGTAAAACCCGATAGCAGAGTTGTTCTTCAGAAAGGTATTCAGACTCCATCGGTTGTTGAAGTACATTGTTAATGATAGAGACAACAGATTCCTCATTGCATTTTCACAGGGTTTTTTTAGGTTGAATGGCATAGAGTTGATTCCTAACATTAGTTACCACCCTCAAACATATGGTCAAATAGATATTGTGAACAAGTGGCTCGAGGTGTATTTACATAACTATTTGTCTCGACAACAAAAGGCATGGCTTAACTGGTTTCATTTGGGGTAACATTGTTACAATACCACTTATCATATGTGCATTAGTATGACCCCATTTCGAGCATTATATGGATATGATGCTCCTTCATTACTTGATTTTTTGTGTGGAGATAGTAAGGCTCCCAAAGCCAATGAATGGATTCAGGAGAGTCAATATATCCTCAAGACTCTCTAGGACAATTTATAGATGGCATAGAGTCAGTAGAATATCTATGAAAATAGGAATAGGTTCAAGAGAACTTTTGAGGTGGGAGACTTGGTATTTTTGAGATTACATCCCTACAAATAGTCTTGGAAAGGAAGGACTGTAGTGTCCCTTTCCAAATTATCTCTCTAGGATATTGAAGCAATAGCCTAAGTGATTATTGTAGGCTATATTAAGTGGGAAAACGATATTAATTAATCATTTAATGTCATGGCGGTGGAACAAGTAACCTTTTTAAAAGTGACATTGAGTAATTAATTAAAAAGGTGTTTTTAAGTGACTTGGGATTATAAAGTCATTTTACTTTATTAAAAGGGTAAAAGGGTTGTATAAGGGTCAATGAGGAAATAAATGAGGGTGCCCTCTCTCATTATGCATTTTTATTTTCGAAAAATGAAATTGAGAGAGTTCTTGTGGCTTTGGCTCTTGGGACGAAAAACCCTAGAGAGAGAGAATGGTTTTGGTGGTCAGACCCTCCAAGCTAGGTGGTCATAGAGAGAATATTAGTCAAATATTTTCACAACACTTCATTGTGGTCGAGATATTCACCATTTGGTATTTGGGTTTAGTTTTGTAGAGGCCATTTTTTCTTGAAAGGGACAAGTTGAGTGTGCAACTACATTTCTTGTGTTTGAGGATGTGTTCTACTAGTTGGTTGCTGAGTTTATTAGTGTGGGGTTGAGTTACTCCTTGTTGCGATGATTTTTCCCTTAGCTTGGGCATATTTACTTACAGTTGGGCATATTTACTTGAAGTTGCACGAGTATATTTGTTGAAGTAGTGTTATTGATCTATGGTTCGAGTTTCCTGATGAAAGAGGGTTGTTGGGGCCACCAGTTTAGAGTTGTTGGGGCCACCATTTCACTTGTTGGGCGAGTTATACCTTTTTTGGATAATAAATACTTTGATGTAGGGTCGATTTCTCCATTATTGAGGTCGATTTTGTGTGCACCGGAGCCATCTTCTGGTGGGTGTTAGTTGCTGGAATGTTGGGTGTATTTTTTATCATCTACAACAACATTTATCCCTGAAATTTGAAGTTGCAGCCTACATAAATTATATATCACGTTTCTTGTTTATTGTGTTGTACTATTAGCTTATATTTTCATGGTACCTTGGCTATTATAAATAAATATTGCAATAAATATCTTTGAGTTTCCATATATTGGTGTTACATTGTAAATCTCAAGTAGAGTGTAGAAATACCTATGAACTATTAATGAAATTATTTGTATGCAAACTATTTGACGTAATATCTACATGTTAAACTAAGTAAAAATAAATAAATTAGTGAAGACATTACATTGGATTCCATCACTAAGGCCAATATAAATTTTAATAAAAAATARCMAGGCATTAAAAACAATTMTTGCWYAAGMCTTTTAAYAMCATTAGGAATTTTRTGACCATAAAAWTCAAATGACAACAATGTTTTCATAAGTAGTMTAATRTTCAACAAATTTCTTGTGCTTCATTGCAAATAGAATTACCCCAAACCAATGCATGTTCTCAAACTAAACAAAAATCTTTTCCAAGTTTTCATAAAAATTAGTTAAGATGTCATGCGATTTCTCAAACTAGTTTATGAGAAGAATATTTTGAATACGAAGCACAACACTTTCTTAGTATTTTAGATGTTCACTACAATCCAATAAAAAAGATCACAATAGTTCTAGAAAAATACTAAAAGATTCTACAAAATTATGCAAAACCTTTGAAGTTGTGCAATAATAAATACCACTTTAGTGCAAACTAGACACACAACAATGATGCTTACTAATTCCACAATAAATCAACAAATAATCCAAATTCCAGTGAGCAAAAATTGTGTTCACCACAACAAAAGGCCAAACCCTAACAAAATACTAAGAATGTGAAACCACCAAAAAAACCTAATGTCCAGTAGACCAACTACAGCAACACAATCAAACCCTAACATATTGAACAAGAACATCAATGTCAAACCAATGCTAAACCAACACAAACATCAACAACAACGAAACAAAGTGAAAGGCCAAACCCAAAACCCTTTAGAAACTTACGATAGAAAAAAAAGGCATTGATGTACAAAGGGTTTAATACCACCAAGCCACTGTGAACAACAATAAAGTGGCATCCATTTCCGACAACAAACACAACCAAAGTGGAATAGCCAATCTACACCATAACACAAAAAACACCCATCCTTTGCTCAATGCCAATCTCCACCAAAGAAATGACAACAACAAAATAGAACCTTAGTAGTTGAATAATCTTGACTCTTGCGTAATCAATGATACACCATTGTTCAATTGTTGAAGTTAAAACTACACCAAAACACATTGCAACACACCCACAAATCCCTAACAAATCACTACCAACAAGATCAATAGAAAGAATACAATCAAAACCACTACCGACAACATACAGAGAAAGAGCCAAAAGGTTGAATCATCAAATTGGACCAAAACACCAAAAACACGAAGCCACTACAAAACATCATCCCCCACCGGACACTACAATGCTACCCTAGCAAAGACACTACCAACCAATACCAACTCAATACCAATCCAACACCAAACATCATCGACAACAAAACCAACACAAAAGGCCAAACTCAACCTTTTACAAAGTTTAAGATTTTAAAAAGTTACATTGACTTATCAAAGTTTTAATGCTTGCAAGCTGCAGCTAACAATTATAGTAAAACCCTACAATAATATAATATAACCCACTGTTGAAAACATCTACACAAAAGGCCAAACCACACCATCACATCAAGCCATCCGTAACTGTCATACTCCATGGAAAACAATAATTTAATAGAAGTCAGCATTGTCAAACCAATGTGAACGTCAACAAACATGAAAATCCAAACCCAAAACCCTTTACGCACTTTAGGATTTCAAAGAATTACATTGACATATTGAAGGTTCAATATCACAAAGCCACCACAAACAACGATATAGCAAAGTCACCACAAACAACAATATAGTATAATATAGCAAAGTCACCCTGGGTAGCGCTTGCTATTTATCATTGAGTCAGATCCAATGGCCATGATATTTTCCAAAAGGTATTGAATACTACACAGACCCTTCCACATCCATCTCTCAAACATTCAATGAAATGTTGTTAATTGATTTATTGTTAATGGGATTATTGGCAGCGAGACGCCCTTAAATTACCATTGCATTGAAAATCACGGTTCGCGTGGGAAAGAATTTGGATGAAAAATCCTTTCACCTGAAATATGAAATCTCGGACATTGAAATTACAATTTAATGTCGAGAGGTGAAATTACGAATTCAACAAATAAGGGAAATTGCGATTTCATAATTGATAATTGGACGGAGTTTCTCAAAATCTATATTGCCAGCCTAAATTCAACGTACAATAGCCATTGTCACTTCAATTTCCATGCCCATGATTTTTCTGTTATATTTTTCCAAACAAAATGTTGGATTTTGGAAAATATAGTTGGAAAAATATAATTTTTGAAAAATAAAGTTGGAAAAATATAATTTTTGAAAGATAATTGCAGATTTCAGTTTTTAAATTTCAATAATCCAAATATTTTAGAGATTTTTCAATGCCCTGCATTTAAAATTTATCGTTTGCATGAAAGGTGCTTCTCTCGCCCAAAATAAGTTTAAGACCCTGCCCAAATGGAACCATATCACATAACCGAGGCATAAAAAACGAGCATGGGCGGAAGTGTGGGCTAGATCATCCAACGGTTGCAAATGAGCCTAATCAACAATGGAGGACAATGGTCGCATCAGAAAAGTGTCCAGAATTTAACGCAACATCGAGGCGCGAAAATGGTTTTAGGCTGCTACGTGTCAAATAATAAAAGGTGTCGCATTGTAAAGAACGAACAAGGAAACTACTCCTTAAGGGTCACGACATCAATATTTCTATCCTGCCAAGATCGCACACGCGACAACTCGCCGCCTATAGGACCACTCATTCAACACCACCTGGAGTCAACATGGTAATCCACCTAGACAACTAGAAAGTTGAAGAACACTTAATAGGAAAGCCATGTGTATTTTAAGCATGTCATAGATCACCATCTGTGGTAAGGGGTCCCACCATTGTTCTCGGTCGCCATGTTAGAATGAGCCATACATACGCTGAGCTTGGAAAGACACTTCAACACCTGCATGGACCAACCCCAACTTGTCATGCATCCACGTATTCATGCTAATGTCAACATGACGTCATCCAAGTTTTGTGTGTTTTCCATGTTTCAAAGGCTCTAAACTATTGGGAAAAAGACAAATGTATGAAAGAAAAGGCACAAGGGAAAACATTTCAATTGAGTGGGAAGATTCACTGACAACCTCCCAAATCTGTTAGAAATGACGTGACATGTAACATGATATCCAACATAATGTGTTCCATATCACACCCCTCATCATATTGATTTTTGTAGTCATCAGAGAATAACAATAATTTACCTCGACGTGCTAGCTCACTCATGTCTTGGATTTAACAGAATGGGCTAGGTGTGACTAGTCATGTCGATCCCTGGTTTGTCTCACAAGACATGTCAAGTTTCTATAAGAAAGAGTAGCGGAATTTGGGCTAAACCATTCTACAAATAATATAGTTTCTGCTGATACAAAGATCATGATGCCCAATATAGTAGATGATGATTTCGCTATGCAAACCCCTTCCACAAGAGAGAATTATCGACCATCATGTTTACAGATGTGGGGAGAAAATGTTTAGTGTAGCACAAAGGAAAGAATTTCCTTCTCCGGTATCATTAGTGCAACATGGAAATCAGAAAGGAATTCAGGAGTCTACCCTAACCTACAGTTGTACCAATTGGCAAGATTGAGGTAGCAACTCAAGGAAGGAGATTCAAAGCTCTAGTGAGTGATACCATGCACCAACAAAGGGTGGTATTGAGGGGGCCTCTTAGGCCCCAATAGTCATCACATATATGTTATTAGAAATTAGACTACATGATAATGAGTACTAAAGTAAAAATATATGTAACAAGTGGTAATGTAACTACACAAAGGATTAGTTGGAGGCTGTGCAACCACTCAACCATTTACCTATTGTATAAATAACTATAAATATGGAATACAAACATGTAATGGATTTCCTTCCCCACATTTATCTCGTTCTTTCTTGGGACTATGTGTGTCTTAATGTGTGTTACAATGTAGTCTCTCTTAGATGCTTGTCTCAATTGCATGCACTGCAACATTTTGGTTTCAATTTCATGTGACTTGAACTTGGAGAAAGCTAGAAACTTTGAGCTTGGGTGGAAGATTGGCTCAAGAAGCTCGTAGACTTATTTGAAATGCATGAAGGGAATCTTGGAGCGGCCGTTTTCCTAGATTTTTCATCATACAAATTGATCGTGGATGTTGTTGTGTGAAGAAAAACCTGCATAAGAAATCAGAAAGTTCATCAAATGAAAGAAAGTAAAATAAAAATATATTGTCGACGACAAGTAAGAGGCTCTCCCACTCCCATACTACGAATCACATGTGTATTAAAAGAAAAAAAAATTGTGAACTGGAATTCAATAGCTGAATGGTTGATTTGTTGCAATGAGTTTCTTAAAGGAACTTACCCTTGGTCGTGGAGGACATGGTGGTCAGACAAGGAAATGATCATTCATGTATGATCGTCACTATGGAAGAGATGGATCATAGAGTTGTGGAAGGACAATGGCTCTAAAGTAAAAACATAATTTTATGAAAGTCGTACACATATGTCGATCTTATTTTGTCGAAGGATGTTCGAGACCCATCCTTGCAAAAAGAGAAATTTTCATTTGGAGTGCCATCAAAACATACCGATCATAGAGTGGAGAAAGATCACACACTAGTTTTTTCCTTGTCAATCTGATGGGAAATCATCGAGAGTGCCTCATACATCACTCTCACTGCACGAATTTAAAAATTATTAGAATATACACATATTTAAAATACCATAATCAGAGAGAAATTGTGAATATATGTAGTTGGCATCCATGGCTGGCTATTAGCGTCACCTGCTGAAATAATGAATATTGTGTGCAGAGGAGATGCTCGTCGATCGCTACTTGTGGGGTCATATGGGGAGGCAATGTGGACTAGAATGCAAGCACCAAGTTGAAATGTCTCCCAATTATGGAAATGTCAAGCGAAGACAAATCATAAATCAAGCCCATGCTAACGGTCACGTTGGATTTGATTCTTTTGATGTCTATGCCGAAATGGTGTTGGAAATATGGCTATAGTAGAGATGACGCAGATGGTCAAGGTTGTCATTGATGGCAATCAATCAGATGGTCAAGGTTGTCATTGATGGCAATCGGTTGGTTATAGAGCGCACAAGAGATGCTAGAACACAAAGGCGCACAAGAGACGCTGGAACACAAAGTCGCACAAGAGATGCTGGAACACAAAGGCTGAAACACAAATGTTGTAACACAAGTGCTGAAACACAAATGCTGGAACATAGATGATGGAACGCAAATGTTGAAACACA
>JASDQU010227340.1:2441-17329 GCA_032191745.1 Picea mariana | reverse complement strand
TCTATATACCAGGGGTTCATTTTTCTTTGAGCAGACAATACTAATCCACACTTGTTACTTTCCTTCTTCTTCCAGAACTTGACATTTTCAGCAGGGGATTTCGAATTTGGTTCATATTTCCTTAACCGACAGTCAATAGATTTATGTCCAAAGTTATGATAGGTGTAGCATCCAACCTCATTATTCAATAAGTCAAAATTATTGTTGCAGTGTTGCCTACTTATTGACTGTTGATTATTTCTTGGCCTCCTTAGTTGTATGTGTCCAGACTTAATTTGGCAATTCGCAGTCCGTGAAGGATTACTACTTGACTGTATCATTCTTTGTTGTGGGAAGTATTTATTCCTTTGAAATCTTAATTGCTCATGTCTACGTCTTAAGGAACAATATACAGCTTTGTGACCAAACTTAGAACAGTAGAAACAATAGCCATAGAAAAATTCTTTGTACCTGGAAAATGGTTGTCTTCTTTGAGCAAATCGATTTCTTTCTTGCTGATGATGTCTTTCAGGAGAGAGAACATTGTTTCTTCATTCTACAGATTCATTCCTGGCTCCTTTTTCTTTACTCGTCCTGGGCGGATGATTGTCTTCCTTTATTTCTACAGGTTTGTTATTTTCATTGGTTGTACTTTTGACAAACTTGATGGGTTCTTCATTTCCTGGCTTCCCACTACTTGATCCCTCTTCATAACCCAAACCCATTTTCAGCTTTGGATTCCTTTGCTGATTTAGAATGGAGGCTAATCCTTTTGAGGCTTTGATACTTGACAGATTCTAATTATACAAGGCTTGAAACTTCTCCATTTCTTTTCTTGTTCTAATGATTCACATCTTGCCTTCTTTTCTGATAGTTGTTGTTTCAGAATCTCTTCAATTTTCTTTGCCTCTACTAATTCTACTTTTAGTAGGACAAGTTCTTCATCAGGTTCTTTACTGTCTTTCTCGAACTATATCAACAATTGTCTTTGCTTTCTATTCTTAATTCTTAATATATCAATCTCTTCCAATGCCCTGATCAGTTCTCCTTCCATGTCAACCACAACTTCTTCTTCATTAACATCTCTCCCTGTGCTATTATTGTCATAGTCCTCTTTGGCCATAAGTATGAAGTCATTTAGTTTATCTTCAATAGATGAATCATTGTCTTCATCATCTAAAGGATCATCATCATTGTTTGCACAAATACTTTTCTTCTTAAAGTTATTCTCTTTAAGGAAATTTCTGTGTTTGTATTTCTCCTCATTATCACAAGTCTGATCCTTTCCTTTGTGGGGACATTTATTTGCAAAATGACCTATCCTACCACAGTTAAAGCATTTGAAAGGCAGTTTACCTTTGTATTTGCCTGATCCCTTCTTCAGTCTCTTCACAAATTTTGCTTCAATTTCATTGGGCTTAGAATCCTCATTCTTGTCTACTTTAAATGATGCTTCTCTGGAGGTGGGTTTATCTTTAACTATTCTCATTTCATATGCAGTCAATGTTCCTATAAGTTGATCAAACTGCAAGGTTTTTAGATCATTAAGTTCTTCTATAGAAGATACCTTCGGGTTGAACCTATCTGGGAGAGATCTCAAGATTTTCTGAACTAAAGAAGGTTCCCCAATTGTTTCACCAAGTGCCTTCATTGCATTTACCATTTCTTCTACTCTCAGAAAGTATTTTCCAACAGTTTCATCTTCCTTCATATTTAGCTGTTCAAACTGTATTCTGTAGGTTTGAAGCTTTGCATCCTTTACCTTCTCATTACCCTCATAACTGCTAATGAGTTTGTCCCACATTTCTTTGGCAGTTTCTAGGTGCATAACTTTTACGAATTCTACTTTTGCAAGCCCACTCAAGATAACATTCATAGCCTTAGCGTTGAAGCTAATTTCTAGTTTTTCATCCTTATTAGCTAGCACAACTGGCTTTACATAACCAGTATCTACCACATCCCAGACATCTGCACCTAAAGCCATTATGTAGGTTCTCATTCTAACTTTCCAGAAGGCAAAGTTTGTTCCATTGAGCATAGGGGCCTTATTGGTTGAATTTCCTTCATGTCTTGACATGTTTAAGCTCTAGGATCTACCCTTAGATAAAAGGGGCCGGATCTGATACCAATTGTTGGACAACTGAGAGGGGGGGTAAATCAGTTGTTACCGTGCTTAAACAATTATGCTTCTTTTAAAATTTTTACAAGGCACTCAATGATGATCACAAAGGGAAATAAAAAAAGGCACATTCAACATCAGTCACATATATGAGAAAGACAGAGACATATAATTCCCGAGGAAAACCATACAGGGTAAAACCTCTTTTTCTTTATATGATAAGTATTATCTACATTCTTTACATTATCATACATGTGAGCACCAACTCATTGTGAGGCTACAACCTCTGTTTTTGCAATATGCAACTTGCTGAGAGAACCAACTCTCTATTTTCTCTAGCACCCACTAGAAGGAAGCACCAACCCCCTGGTTTCTTTAGCACCAACTAGAAGGAAGCACCAACTCCCTAGTTTCTCTAGCACCAACTAGAAGGAAGCACCAACTCCCTAGTTTCTCTAGCACCAACTAGAAGGACACACCAACTCCCTATGTTCAAGCACCCACTTGAACCTTTGAGGACACCAGTCCTCCCTAGCACCTCCCAACCACCCTGGTATATAGATTCCTTGTTACTAAAACTTATTACAATGATATAAAGTTATTCAATGGCTTACCAGCCTTGTCGCTATTCTGTTACACTACTTTGCTCTGTCTGCGTCAATGTCTTTTACACGCCCCTTGCACTTTCTGTTCTTCTGCCTTTTATACTCTTTGCACCATATCCCTTCAATGCAACCTTCCTCTACTGTGCATTTCTGCTCCTATGCTCTACCTCCTTGCTCACACTTGAATCCTTCCCACGACAAAAATCAAATCTCTTCTTTGTTCCACCTTCTTATAGTCCCTGTGCTCCTTGTGCATGCAATATTTTCCCTGCCTTTGCATGCTCACACCCCACAAATCTCCTCCACATCTCGAGTGCTTTCCCTCATGATGATCGTAACTCTTTAGCTTCTTTGGCAATTTTCTCTATGCGTTCAACATCATTGGGTGTTCTATCTATATTTCTCAGCCTCTCTGGCAGTTTGAGACTCTTTGTCTTCTCTGTGACAGTCGAGCTCACCTTCTCTGTTCCAGTTATAGGCCTCAATGCACATCTAGCTTTCAATCGCCTCCATGAACATCTTCATCCCTCTTGAAGATTCCCAGAGACTCTTCACCTCCTCTTTCATTCATCCCTAAGTGTCTTCGAGTCCTTTGGCATAAACCATCAGTGGTTTCTGGCAGTTACACTGTGTCGTGCTACAGTAGCCCTCTGATATTGTTCAAATTCACCTGCACCGTTGGATTGATTCCATGGGATCTTGCATTCATTTCAGCATTTCGGCATTCGACATTTGTGTGACCATGCATCTCGACATTCTCAGTTGCGATCCCCAAAATTCCAAGGTGGAGCTTATCTGCACTAGCTCCTTCCTCTATATGACCGTGGCCATGACCAAGCATGCTTGTCCATAAGGTGCTTTTCACGATTTTACAATTTGGCATTTCGGGACTCCTGATGTTGAAAGTCTCTGACTTCTCCATCTCCCAGTAACCAAATTCCCGGTCTCCAATACATTGAAAAGGGAGTCGGATCAATGGTCCATGATCTCTTCGAACCAACGACTCAGATCATTTCGCGATTTTGCATATCGCGATTTTGACATTCCTGTGGTGAATGTTCTTGATGCCTCCATCTCCCGATATGCGAAACTCTGAAAGGGAGTCGGATGAATGGTCCACATAACCCCTTGAGATGGACGGTTGAAGGGATTTCAGCGTTTCGCATTTCACGATTTTGGGACTCCCGTGGATAATATTCTTTGAAATCTCCAACTCTCAATCCGCGAAAGTCTGAAATGGATTGGGATCAACGATCCATATTCAACCTTGATCTGACGACTTAGATTAAGTCGTGATTTCGCATATTGCGATTTCGGGATTCATGTAGTTGATATTCCTTGACATCTCCAACTCTCGATCCGCAAAACTCTGAAATGGACTGGGATCAACGGTCCAAATCAAACCTTGATTTGACGGCTCAGATTAAGTCACGATTTTGCATATCGCGATTTTGGGATTCCTGTGGTTGATATTCCTTGACATCTCCAACTGTCGATCCACGAAACTCTGAAATGGATTGGGATCAATGGTCTAGATCAAACCTTGATCTGACGGCTCATATTAAATCGCGATTTCGCATATCGCGATTTTGAGAGGTTAGGGAACCCCGTTCCTTTGACTCTCCAGTCAGCAAAATGATGATCTTTCCCCACGTGTCCTGCCTGAAGATGGACGGTCATCCTTCTTTCAGGATTTTGTGAGCCTGCTACTCCTTGCACTTTAAAGAACGTGTAGGTTCTCCTTGATCCAACGATGGTCGGATCCCATGCTTGGATCTAATGCCTAATATCTGTCCTCCTCTTCAATGTGCTATTCTTGTCTACATTGAGATCTGACAGCCATCGAGAATTCTGAATTGTTGATCCAACGATCACGGTTGATGCTCTTCCCCGATTATCACTGCGCTGCTGATCATTGCTACTATACCCAAGCCATCATCGTTATTGTACTTTCCATCAATCACAAGCATATGCTGCCTGTAAAACATGACAACATCAAGATAGTGAACAAATGTCTAGATGACTGCCTTCATTTCTTTGTCTCTGATAAACAAACACAATGGTTCAAATGGTTACCCTTGGAAGAATGGTGGTATAACACTTCCTTTCATACTGCAACAAAAATGACACCATTTATGGCACTCTATGGATACCACCCTCCTTCCATAACTTCTTCTCTAAAAGAAAAATATAAGGTTGAAGCAGTGGAAGATCACATCGAGCATCAACAAGTTCTCCAAATCTTAAAGGACAACCTGACCATGGCATAGAATCGCATGAAACAACAAGCATATCAACATTGTAGTGAAAGAAGTTTTAAAGTAGGGAATTGGGTGTTTTTAAGACTACAACCATACAAACAGATGTACCTCAAGTAAGCCAAGAAGGATAATAAATTATCACCAAAGTACTATGGCCCTTATAAGGTGTTGCAAAAGATTGGTACTATGGCATACAAATTGGAGTTGCCTGCATCTTCATGAGTACACCCAGTTTTCCATGTTTCATGCTTAAAGAAGGTTATAGGTGACAAGATCCTAGTTCAAACTATATTGAAAGAACTTGATGAGGAAGGAAAAATCATATTGGATCCTGAAGCCATCATTGACACAAGAATTCACTAGCTGAGGAATAGATCCATTTCAGAGTATCTTAGTAAATGGAGGAAACTACCGGCTGAAGATTCCACTTGGGAAGATGAGTATTTTATAAAGAAGCATCCATAGTTACTCAAGCGTTGTAGACAACACTTGTCTCAAGGGGAGGGGCATGTTAAGCCCTAATATTGGCTCATTACCCCTTATTTGGGGCATATTACATTAGTAATGGTATTTTATTTATGTCGGCTTTATTCCATTAGTTGTAATTATACCTCCTAGTCTCCTATATATACCAAGGAGAAATTTTCATTTGGAATAATTTTGTACTTGAACATTTATGTGGGGTAAAAGGAGGTTGCCCCCTCAAAGAGGCTTATTATCTAAAATTCTCTCTTTTTCAAGGCGTTGATTAATTATTGTGAGGTTTTTCTATTCTATATTGATATTTGGTTCTTAAGACACCCACCTAGAGTCATTCCTAGAATCGCTCCCAGGTGTCCCCAAATTCCCTTACAGGTTTTAATAACTTTCCTCATTATTAATTTACTAGTTCAGTTTAAATTAGAAAGTTATTAAATGGTAGATACCTTGCTAAGTTGGACTATCTTCTTTTCCCTAGTGTTTCCCTTTTCTTTTTATGTTTTCACTTTTCTTTTTTTCCTAGCTTCCTAATTATTTTAGATTTCCCCTTTTTCCCCTTTTTAATTAAACTCAAAAAGGCATGTGCAAAAACTTACCCTTTCCAAACTCACCTCTTTCCATTTTTATTGTGCAACGTGCCCTTCAGGATGCACCATGTGCTCCAAGGGTGCCACTCACCTCTTGACTGACTTAGTAGACATCAATAACCCCTGTACTCAACACTCCGCCAAGTGATATTGTGGGAGACTAAGGGCCTCTAAGGAATAAGGCCCCTACCTTATTGCGCACCCTCTAGAATCATCGTGAGCGACTTTTGTAGTCTTCCCTCATGTCATCGTGGGTTCTCTCAAACTAGGTAATCATTAACCTACAGTTCGAGCCACGGTGGGAGTGCTATTAGGTTGTGGTAGGGTTGTTGTCCACACCTCTCCCTCAATATCTCTAGTAGTCCTACGTTACCCCTCTAATCCACATGTGATTTTGGTTAGCAAGCTATYGTCAGCCTGCATCATCAATGAATCATATCAGAAATATATCCATAATCACGTCATCTAATCAGATGCACTAACATCACATATAAAACAATCAAACCCCAATAGTTCACTCCCCAAATCGATCCAGAGTCCAAGGGGTTCCATCTATACCTCTTCATCCTCGAGGTCCAAAATCCTGCACACTTAGTAAAACCGAGTCAATAGCACCTATCTATGTCAATGTAGAAAAACAAAATGTCATCAACCCATAATGCCTCATAATCAAAATCAAATGTTTAATAGTATAATAATCCAAATCACTTGTGAGCAAGTGTCCTCAAAGAATAAGTTCGCTCAGTGTGCACAAGAGAGGGATGTTACATACACCCCTCTTGGTCTAAACTTCGTCTCAATTTTTCACAGTATAAGTGCTGAAATAATGTGTATCATAGTATCATAGGTCTATATATCAAGCAAAAATGGAAATCGCTGGCGCATATCATATGCATCCTCCCAGGTCTCGAGTGTGGACTATAGCTGTCCCACTGGACCTTGAAATGCTCTACTGTTCGATGTCGTTGGTGTCTAATGCGATGATCCAAGATACAGATCGACTCAGCCTTGAGTGCCCCCTCATCTGATACCTGCAAGGAGCTCATGTTAATAACATGTGTAGGATCACTAATATAATGTCTCAAAATAGATACGTGAAAAACATCATGCATATGCCTCAAGGAATCAGGAAAGGCTAGTCGATAGGCCACTGGCCCCTTTATTTCCATGATCTTGAAAGGTCCCATGAATCTAGGAGAGAGTTTAGCTCCCTTTCCAAACTTGATCAAACTCTTATGCAGGTTTACCCACAAGAAGACTCGATCGCCAACCTCTTAACTACGGTCGACTCAATGCGCATCGACATAACTCTTCTGTCGATCCTGCACTTCTTTAATCCTTTGTCTTATTGTTTGCATTTTATCCTCCATTTCTTGGATCTCTTCTGGTCCCACCAGGACCCTATCCTCAACCCAATCCCAACCCAAAGGCGTCCGACATGGTCGTCCATAAAGAAACTTGAAAGGCACCATCTTAATGGTGCTTTGGTAACTATTGTTATAAGCGAATTCCACCAATGATAAGAATTATTCCCAATGCTTTTTTTGGTCCATCACGTACATGAAAAACATGTCATCCAAGGTCTAGTTCATTTGTTCGGTTTTCCCATCAGTCTTTAGGTGATACACAATACTGAAGCTAAGTTGGGTTCCCAAGGCCTCTTGGAAACTCGTCCAAAAAGTCTAGTTAACACCGATCCCCGTTCATATATAATCCTCTTAGGCATGCCATGCAGCCTCACAATCTCACTGATGAAAACTATAGCTATGTCAAGCACCTGATACATCATATGCACAGGAATAAAGTGAGCACTCTTCATCAGAGTGTCTACTACTACCAAAATGGAGTCATGTATCCTTGCTGTCAGTGGCAATCCAAAAATAAAATCCATTGAAATAACCTCGCATTTCAATTCCAGAATAGCGTGCGGCTGTAGTAATCCTGTTGGATGTCTATGTTCAGCCTTTACCTGCTGACATTCTAGACATCTGGCCACAAAGTTGACTATGTCTGCCTTCATTCCTTTCTAGACGAATAAGGGTTTAAGGTCCGCCCTCATCTTCGTGACTCCCGGGTGAGCTATGTAGACTACTCTTTGAGCCTCTCTTAGGATCAATCTCCTCGACTCGTCATTCGGTGGTACGTAAATCCAATTTTTAAACCTCAATAATCTATCGTCGTCAAACGTAAATCCTTCAAATCTTGGTACCATCATTGTTTTCTGATAAAACCCTCAACCTCTTTGTACCAGTCATCATCACACTATAAAGTTAGAATATTTTCACATAGATTTGTCTGAAGAGGCAACACCGAAAATATGCATAGTCTCCGACTCAATGCATTTGCCACTTGGTTCACTATTCCTTTGATGTAAGTAATCTCGAAGTCATACTTGGTAAGAAATTCCAACCAACACCATTGTCATGCGTTCATGTCGCTTTGTTTAAAGATGTGCTGTAGTCCACAGTGGTCCATCTTTAGTTCAAATTTGTGTCCAACAAGGTAGTGTCTCCAAACCTTCAAGGCATATACAATGGCTAACAACTCTAAATCATGCATCGCATATATTTCCTCATGCCTTCTTAGTTTCCTCTAGATGTAAGCGATTGCTCGACTGTCTTGCATCAAGACTCTGCCTAAGCCTTCCTTGGATGTGTCAGTGCATAACAAGAAGTTTGTGTCCATGTCGGGGACCTTTAGTATCAGTGTTGTTTTCAACATCTCCTTGAGCCTCCAAAATGCTTTCACGCATTTGTCGGTCCAATAAAAATTCTTGTTCTTCTTCTTCAATTCTGTGATCGGATTTTCTATCTTCGAAAATCCCTTGACGAACCGTCGATAGTATCCCGCTAAACCCATGAAGCTACACACTTTCGAGATGTTCATTAGTGCAGGCCATTCCATAATAGCCTAGACCTTTGATGGATCCACGAAGATACCTTCGTTGGAGATGATATGCCCTAAGTAGTGAATCCTTGATTGATAAAATGAGCATTTGGATAACTTCCCATACAATTTGTACTCTCATAGACACTGTAGTACCAAGCGCAAGTGCTTGTCATTCTCCTCCATCGTCCGAGAGTAAATCAAAATATTTTTGATGAATACTTGGAAGAACTTGTCCAAGTACTCGCGGAACACCTTGTTCATCAAACTCATAAATACCCTTGGGGTGTTTGTCAGTCCAAACAGTAAAACAATAAACTCATAATATCCAAACCTCGTCTTAAAGGCAGTCTTAGGGACATCATCCTCCTTGATCTGTAACTGGTGATACCCTGATCGCAAATTGATCTTTGAGAACACCGTCGTGCCCTTCATCTGATCGAACAGATCATCAATCCTTGACAACGGATATTGATTATTGATTGTTGCCTTGTTCAATTGACGGTAGTCAATGCAGAGCCTCCACGACCCATCCTTCTTTTGTATGAAAATAACAGGTGCACCCCACGGTGACACACTTGGAAGTATCAGTCCTAGATCCAACAATTCCTTCAGTTGCATTCTCAACTCTTGTAACTCCGGGGTCGACATCCAATAAGTCGTTCTAGCTATCGGTTCAGTCCCTGGTTTTAGGTCTATAGTAAACTCCAATTCCCTCTCCGACGGCATCCCAGGTAATTCCTTGGAAAAATGTCTGGAAACTCTCTCACCATCGGAAGGTGTTCTAGTTCTTCCACTACTCCCTTCTCATTTAATGCAAGGATCACATAAAGATTACATCCCTTACGCATGCTCTTTCGTAGCTACAAGGAAGAGATGAACCTCAGGGAAAATCCCTGGTTCTGACCTACAATCACACGTCTCTGTCCCTCATCATCAACCAAGCTCAACTGTTTCATATTATAGTTGAGTATCAACTCATGCGATTCCAACCAGTCCATACCAATCACAACATCATAASATCCTAATATCATGACGTACAGGTTGGACCTAGTGACAAACTCTCCCAGTTTAAGGGTACATCCCGTAACCTTTCCTCCAACCTTTTGTTTGTCTCCAGAAGCCATTTATACGAAGCTAAACTTGTCTTGCTTGACTGCCCTTACCTTAATCMTTTTTAGCGCTGCACTAGAAATGAAGCTCTCGGTAGCATCAAGATCTATCAAAATTATAAGGGTCTAGTCAGCGACGGTACTTGACATCTTGAGAACAATCGACTGGTGCTCTGCCTAGCGGTTATTCACCGCTACATGAATCTGATGGGCCTTGCCCATATCTACCATGGTAGTGGGTCCGATTGATCCATATAATATAGTCCTCTCCCCAGGGCAGTTGCGCTGGTAGTGTGGCTCCCCACACGTCCAAAACCCCTTCTTCGGTCCGGTACTCCTAGTACCCGAAGTACAAGATGATGGCCCCCCAGCCTGGAATCCTGGTCTGTTCTACTGAACAAGCCTAAACTGTTGTTTCCACAATCGACATTGCTCCTGATGCTGTGGTCCTCTATAAGGTGTCCGCTACTGAGGCGCTGGTCATCGAGGTGTAGTGAAAGTGGATCCCCTCTGGAAGCCATGATATTTTTGCATATGTTTGGCTAGTGTCTGATGCTACTGTGCACCAGATGACACCTACCCTGCTGGTCTCGCTGGAGTCCTGCTCTGACCCCTGCTGATAAGCTYCTGCTCCGCTATGAGGGCCTTCTAGATGACATCATGAAAGGTTTGAGGCATCAGAATCATAACCTTTCCATGTAAGCTTCCATTAAGGTCGAAAATGAACCTGTTGACCTTACGTTTCCCAGTATTAAGATGTGTAGCATACCRAAGCAACTCCATAAAACGGGCCTCGTACTCGGGCATCGTATGCCTGCCCTGCCRTAATGCRTTGAACTTGTTGAGATGATGCTCAATGAATTCCTCTGATAGGTACCTCTCTTGGAACCATTCCTTGAACAGTTCCCATGAMATGTCTTCGACGACCATGTTCAGTTGTGGTAGGAGCGTCTTCCACCATAGAAGACTATCGCCCTTCAGTTGAAAGATCGCCATGTAGACCTTCATGTTTGAGGTAGAGTCACAAAGTGAAAACCACATCATCATATTCTCCAACCATGCCTTGGAGGCTGCGCCATCCGGGGCAACAAAAAACTCAGGAAATTTGACCTTCTCGAGTTCGCTATGAATGCTACCAGTACCGACCGGAGCGCGCGGTGGACCCTCAGGGGGTGCTGACGCCCTGGCCTCATATATGTCCAAATGGCTGATCAGTGCCTCAAACGTCTGTTGAAAAGACCTCATCATACCAACCACATCACCCACCGCTATCTGCCCCTGCCCGACAACCTATTTGTCTCCCTGGGGGTTAGACCCCTCAGGTGTGGATTCTACTGTAGGCATCATGCCTCCTCCCCTAACACCCTGTCATGTGCCTCTGTGACGTACTCTAACCATGATTACCGGCATGAAAACAAATCAACTAAATTATCAACATTATAATCAAATACCCAATCAACAAAAGCCATAGTGATCCCAATTCACAGGTTGAACCCCGCTCTGATACCACATTTTTTTTTTGTTTTGTTTTTAAGAATTAAGAGGCAAGAAGGAGACAATGAAAATAGTTTAACCACAACACTAATGATGAATGAAAGCACTTAGTCTAGGCAACAAGCAACTATGACACCACACATAGACACAAGGGAAATTAGGCAAAACGTGCGTAGACGACAAGGCGAAAATGACTACCCGCCCAACACAAACAAGACACACCTACAAGATTAAAGGACACCATACCTTCCTAACACAATGGCCTTGATGAACAAGACTAGAACCTCAAGGTGCGCGAACCCAATGCATGAAGGCATTCCACCCATGTGCCTAAATCAACTTGTCACACTGGTTCACACTCACTCAAAACGCACCAACTCTGGCCAAGTTCTCGATCATCACTATCCCATAGGGTGCGCCATGATCCCCTCATCAGAAATCATGCCATCCCTAGGTGATAGACATGTCAATAATCTTGGCACATCACATCCTCTCTGGACCAAGGACTCTAGATAAAGCCGACATTCTAGAAACTGAATACCGAGAGGAAAACCACACCCATACCCCAACAATAGGTCGATGAAATGCCAGAGGATGAAGACAAGGGAAGACACAAGCCAATACATGACATCGTCCATGACCCAACCAATCACCCAATATAAACTAGTCAATGATTACAATCTATTTTAACATGGGTTACCATTCTAAACGAGGCACGTCTAAATTACAATTAGTCATTAATGCACCCGCTAATTTAATGTTAATACAATCAATCTAGCAAGTCTAAGTAATCAATACTAGAACTATAATTATAAATACAATCTAACCTCAATTATAAATCAATTTAGAAAGTTTAAAATTGGCAATCCAGTCTTTACTCACCAGTCTAATTTTAATCATTATTACAACCTAAATGGACAATTCTATATTAATCCAAAATCTCCATCCAACTAGCCATTAACTTAAATAACAACATTAACAATCTTAATGTAGAATGCTACTGTTATAACACTTATGAACAATTAAATCTCAACATGTAGTCTAGCTATATTGACCGAACAAATAACAACATTAACTACATCAAGGCAGAAAGCAACAATGAAACATTTATTAACTCATTAAATTACCACATGTTGTCTATCTTTACTAACTGTACCAAAATGGCAACTGTCTACAAACATTAAAGGAATTGGCTAAGAAGTGTAAATGCCATAAATCCATGTACATTCAATGACAAACTAAGGCCATATACCTATAATTAGATTTACTGCCGTATGTATTTAATAAGATTTACTGCCATATGTATTAAAAATAGATTTACTACCATCTGTATTAAGTAAGATTTACTGCCATACGCACTTAATAAGATTCACTTCCATAATCGTATAAGGGGATTTAATTGTGGTACCTGATCATAATTAATGTCATTGAGAACCATTCACTACAGTAGATGCCATTGCAAAAATATCCTATAACAATACTTAATACCGCTAAATAAAAGAGAGGAAAGCTCTTCAAAACCAACAATGCCAACTAGACACGCTGCCAGGTAAAGGTAAAACTAAGGGTATGAACGTCAAAGAATTTAGTTGGTTGTCTAGAACTGTTGTCATTTCCAGGTTAAAATGTGCAACCAACATTTAAGGCGTGGCCATTCGACCTCAAACGCAGTCCAAAATTAAAGGAAAATTCGGGGTGAATAACAGGAAAAACACGGTCATCAATTTCATGGAAAAACGTGGTCTAATACATGGTCCTTAAGGTAGCAACACGGTCAACTTTAAACGATCAGAATCACTGTACAAGGACATATCAGAAGGAAATCGCCTTGCTGTCACCATTTAATAAGAAAATCGCTGCATGAGTAATTGGTATTACATGACGCAAGGAATTGGTACTACAACAAGATGTGGGTACAACTTGCAACAATAAATTCAATGCAGTCAACCCAAGAATGGATACATAAATTGCTCATCTAATTAACTTGCAATGAAACACATTCAACAAAGAAATAACATAGGCTCTGCAATCAATTTATTTGTACCATATCTCACTCACTAATTATATTCAAAAACGTGTTGCAGTACAAAGAACAATTGTCCATAAGGTCAATCCATGCAAAAACTGAACAGAGAAGGCAAAGGCACCTGGAGAATATTGTCATCATCACTAGATTTTAAACCTTCTGTTTGACATGAGATTCTTAGGATAAGGTCACAGGTTGAGGATTGTTCTTATTCTAAAACAAAATTTGCAGTCTCAGAGTCCAAAAAAAAAGATAGAATTTGGTTGGTCGCAGAATTCAAAGAGGAGCACAACCGTCACACGGATGCAAATATGGTAATTGGCATTTTAGAACTCTTGGAAACTGGAGTCTAGCTACTAGTTGATGCAAGGAATGAGGTTTCAAAGAAACTGGTTATTTTTTTTAGATGGGTTAATTCCCTTGCGCAGGCTGTCAACAAAACTCAGTCAAGCGAAGGCTGTCAATGAATTGGATGTCGCCAAATAACATCGTCTTCATAAATTTAAGGAGCAACAGTAAGAAAAAGGGACACAATGAAATGGCCATCAAAAACCACACAGGGTTATGCTGCGAGGGAGGTATCCCATGTAGAGCTAAATCGACCATCAATACATAGCGCAAATTTAATTTATCTAAGAATATAAAACACAGGGTTAAAATTTATCCATCAATACAGAAACATAGAGTTATAATTATGGAACTGGGAACGATAACAATGGTGGATTTACTCAACAATATAAGGCGCAAGACTACATGCTTCCTGGAATATTCAACAAGGATAAATGACTGGCAAGAACCTCCTTTGTTCCTCATCTGTGCACAGAAAAGTAGGGCGTTAATATCCATAGGTCTATTAACAATGAAGTGACGACCGTAGATCAAGCTCCTGGTCGACTGCTCAGGCGAGGACTGATGAGATAGGGACAAAAGGAAAAAAAATACCGCAATCATCACAAATCGATATACCATAGGATGGTCAAGACATGCAGGGATCGAAGGCCATGGGAAAAATAATATTGAGCTAACGACTATGAGGAAAATTTAGTCATCAACTAGAATACTAAGACAATCATTTTCCGTACCCAAATAAACATGCAAAACTAAAAGCATATATCATACTAAAAATCTACCATGCAAAAATAAGGAAGCTTACCATTACCCAAACACCCACTCTGATTTGATGTCCCATGCATTTCGTGCACGCCTTCTTGCCGACCGATGAGACTTCACCGGTACCTCCCAACCAATGCTAGGGGTACTCTTCTTCCGCATTAGCCCTCCGAGTTGAAAAGGGGACACACACACTATCTAGAGAATCAATGAGCTCCCATCTCACCTC